>PVIW01007971.1:48006-59699 GCA_004026585.1 Noctilio leporinus | reverse complement strand
AAAAATACCAATGACAGACTTCAAAGAAATAGAAAAAATACTTCAAAAATTTATATGGAGCCAAAAATGCCCACGAATAGCCACAGCAATCTTGAGAAAGAAGAACAAGGTGGGAGGAATCACAATACCGGACTTCAAACAATCCTACAAGGCTACTGTCATCAAAACAGCCTGGTACTGGCATAAGAACAGACATATAGATCAATGGAACAGAATAGAGAGCCCAGAAATTAACCCAGGACACCATGGTCAACTCGTATTTGACAAAGGGGGACGAACATCAAATGGAGTAAAAACAGTCTCTTCAACAAATGGTGTTGGGAAAACTGGACAGCAACATGTAAAAAGATACAACTAGACCATCAACTTACACCATACACCAGAATAAACTCAAGATGGATAAAGGATTTAAATATAAGCAGTGCCACCATAAAGGTCCTGGAGAAAAATATAGACAGTAAACTTTCGGATATCCTACACAGAAATATGTTTACTGATACTTCACCAAGGGCAAAAGAAATAAAAGAATGAATCAACAAATGGGACTATATCAAATTGAAAAGTTTCTGTTCAGCTAAAGAAAGTATCAGCAAAATTCAAAGCGAACCAACTGTATGGGAAAACATAATTGCCAATGATACCTCAGACAAGGGTCCAATCTCCAAAATATATAAAGAACTAATGTGACTCAACACCAGGGAGACAGACAGCCCAATTAAAAAATGGGCAAAGGACCTGAACAGACAACTCACTGAGGAAGATATACAAAGGGCCCAGAGGCATATGAAAGAAGGCTCAACATCACTAGTCATCAGAGAGATGCAAATTAAAACCACAATAAGATACCATCTCACACCTGTCAGAATGGCAATCATCAACAGACAACAAGTGTTGGCGAGGATGCGGGGCAAAGGGAACCCTCATACACTGTTGGTGGGAATGTAGGCTGGTGCAGCCACTGTGGAAAACAGTATGGGGTTTCCGTAAAAAACTAAAAATGGAACTGCCCTTTGATCCACCAATTCCACTACTTGGACTATGCCCAAAGAATCCTGAAACACTAATTCATAAGAACCTATGGACACCTATGTTCATCGCAGCACTATTTACAATAGCCAAGTGCTGGAAACAGCCTAAGTGGCCATCAGTGGATGATTGGATCAAAAAACTTTGGTTCATTTACACAATGGAATTCTATATAGCAGAAAGAAAGAAGGAACTTATACCCTTTGCAACAACATGGATGGAACTGGAGAGTATTATGCTTAGTGAAATAAGCCAGTCAGTGAAGGACAAATATCATATGATCTCACCCATTACAGGACAATAATGAACAAAACTAACAACAAGCAAAACAGAACCAAATATATATGAATACAGTGAATAGGCCTTCAGTGGTCAGGAGGAAAGGGGTTGCGGGGAGGGGGGAGGCAGAGGCAAGGAAGGGGAGCAGCTTAGACAAGAACCTACTATAAAGGAACCATGGGCATGGACAACAGGTGGGATTGACTTTGGGGGGGATGGGTGGGTGGGGAGTGGGACGGAGGAGAGCGAAAAGGTGATGGATGTAATACAACAACAACAAAAAATTTTTTTAATTAAAAATAAATTAATTAATGAAAAGATTGGCAATACCAAAAAATAAATAAATAAAATAAAAATTAAAGTGAAAGTAGTCAAAAAAAAAAAAAAACAATACTCATTAAGAGTTTCCAAATTCTGAAAGGATTAACAAGGGAGAACAATATATATGTTTCAATATTGCTACAATTTACCAAGTTACTGTAAGAAACAAGTTTGTTTTTAAAATCAGCAATGTTTTAGTTCATTTAGTCTCACAATCAATTCTTGTTTATCCTGACTTTACACCAACATCTCTATGAACTCTGTCATTCCACAGAGCCCCCACAAATCTCCATCTATTTCAAAGATATGATCTGAAAATGTATTCTCAGAAACTTATATTTTAAAATAAGCCCTGGCTGGTAGCACAGTGGATAAGGCGCTGGCCTGCGAACCCAAAGGTCGCAGGTTCGATTACCCAGCCAGGGCACATAACAAGGTTGCAAACCAGGTCTCCAGTCAGGTCTGTGGCTGGAGGCAGGTGAAAAGCAACCATACATTGATGTCTTTCTCCCTCTCTGCCTCTCTTCCCCTCTTTCTAAAAATAATTAAATAAAATCTTTCAAAAAGTTAATTAATTAATTAATTTTAAAAAAAAAGTCAGAATCCTTTCCATGGATCTTTCTAAACATGTAATATATTTGCAAATGCATTGGAGTAAAACAGGACAAATGCATTGGACTGTCTATAAATAAGAAAAAAAATACTTAAAATGGCATAAAATGTAAACTTGACTATAAGGCAGTTGACAAAGGAATCTGCTTTTCCTGCAACCATACTTAAAGATAACAATTACAATTACAAATGAAAGTATATCGAGTAAGAAGTTAATTCATTTGTTCCTTGCTGTCTAACTGTACTTAAGGTTTCTGTTGGGAAATAACATTTGGTTTTGGAAAATCAAAGGGAGATTTTGGCTTTTTCACTTGTCATGAAAAGTATTATTCTGCTTTACTATTATGTGTCTTTCCTTTTCTTTCTTAATTCTCTTTTCCCATTTTCATTTTCCTTCTGAGAATACCTCTTTCAATGTATTTTCTTCTTGCAATAGTATATCTGTTTCCTTTATCCTTTCTCACCTTTTTCTCACTTCCTCACTTCCTCTCCCTTTGCTCTTTCCCTCTCCACAATCCTTCTTCAACTTACATGGACCCTCTTTGACTTCCATGCACCCAGTATGACTTACACAGACTCTCCGCAACTTACATAGACCCTCTGCAACTTCCTTTAGTTTAGTTAACTCACCCCACAGCCTTAGCTGGGAAACAGCCAGTGCTCAGTGATGTGAAGCCAAGCACAGAGTATTGGGAGCTCAGAGGAGAGAGGGGACAGGCAGATGGGAAGGATGAATAGGAGCCCTCTCTGAGTCCCTACTTTCAAGAGGGACTTTTAAGTGTCTTGCTGTCCCAGGGATGAGTCTCCCCTCCAGCCCAAGGTTCGGAGCCTGAGGCCAGGAGTGTGAATACCACATCCTCCTCCCAATATTCCCATTCATGGTCTTGAGGTCCTCCAACCAGGAGAGTGGGCAGAGTTTGCCTGAGGGACTAGCTCCCCTTCTCTCTCTGGATGCACCTCCAGGTTTCCTCATGGGAATGTCTCCCATCCCCAACTGCCTCCAACAGCCTCAGGCCTATGCCAAATCTTCCCATCTGCTCAGTCAGGGCTCTTTCCCAGCCAAAGGAACCTTCCTGCCTGCTCTCGAGGGTAGGAACTGAACTGCCAAACCACTTCAATTCAGCCAATGGGCCAGGGACAAGATAAACTCTCAGCATCCAGTAGCTTGAGGTCTAGGGTCTGCAAGGGAACCCATTCCCTGGACAGACACCCCATTCTACTGTGAGGAGTAGTGAGGCCTCTCCCCCCAAGAACTATGTTTAGATGTTAGGAGGGGAAAGGGTCCAAGTTCAATTAATCCCTTAGGAAAATTCAGGATCCAAGTGAATGGCACAAAAGCCTGGGTACCTGCAGACACTTGGGCAGACAGACCAGCCCACCAGCCCTAAACTAAAAGGACCCCCCTGGTTTCTGATCTGGACCCACTCTTGTCCTTTGTGTGAGTCTCAGGCTTGTCAGATGGCAGCTATCTCCTGACCCTCATACCCTCAATCTGCTGTCCTGTCCTGGGCATCTACCTGTGAAGCTCAGGATCAAAGTACTCTTTCTCCCCTGTTATCAGTCCCTGATCCCCACCCATAGCCAGTCTGGCTTTACTGAGACTCATATCTCTGGGAATTTTTTAAGGCCTTTCTCCCACACCAGCCTCCATCCGCCAAGCTCTGTTTCTTGGGGTGCTTGAGCAAAATCCTATGGGAACATGTTGACAAGTGTGTGGAGAATTGGAATCCCATGCGTTGCTGATGGAGTAAACAAATGGTACAGTTGTTGTGGAAAAGAGAGTGGTGATTTCTCAAAAACTTAAACATAGAATTGCCATATGATCCAGCATGTCCACTTCTGGGTATATATTCAAAAAATTGAGAGCAGAAACTCAAGTCTTTGCACATACAAGTTTATAACAACATTATTCACAGTAGCCAAAAGGTGGAAGCAATCCAAGCATCTATCAACGTATGAATTGATTAAAACATGTGGTACATACACACATACAGAGGAATATCATTTAGCTTTAAAAGGAATGGGATTCTGACATATGCTACATGACTCTTGAAAGTGTCATGCTAAGCCAGGCACAAAAGGAAAATATACACTGATTTCACTTATACATCATACCTTTAATAGCCAAATTCATGGTTATTCCAGAAACTACAATAGAGGTCACCAGGGCTGAGAGGAGGGTGGATAAGGATTGGGGAGTTAGTGTTTAATGGGTACAGAATTTCAGTTTGGGATGATGAGAAAGTTCTAGAGGTAAATAGTGGTGTTGGTTACACAATAATGTGAATGTACTTAATGCCAATGAATTAGCTCATTTAAAATGATGAGTATGGCCCTGGCTGGTAGCACAGTGGATAGGGTGCCGGCCTGCGAACCCAAAGGAAGCAGGTTCGATTCCCCAGCCAGGGCACATGGCCAGGTTGCAAGCCAGGTCTCCAGTCAGGTCTGTGGCTGGAGGCAGGTGAAAAGCAACCATACTTTGATGTCTCTCTCCCTCTCTGTTTCTCTCCCTCTCTGCCTCTCTCCCTTCCCCTCTTTCTAGAAATAATTAAATAAAATCTTTAAAAAAAAAATTATGAGTATGGCAAACGTTATGGTATGTATATTTTATCATAGTTGTAAAGCTATTCTTTAAAATGTTTGTGGTAGGGACCAGACCCAGGTAGGAATGTCTGTGAGCATCTGCTCTGCTGGGGAACCCTGTTCCTCCTCCTTCCCTGGTCAGGGCGTGCTTTTCTCTCTAGGGATTCCTACAGGGCACCGAAGGAGAGATAAGAGTCTGGGCTTTGAACTCAAATATTCACTTACATTCCACACTCCCAAGCTGTGTAACCCTGGGATAGTCACATAACCTCTCTGTAAAGTGAGAGAAGTAAACTGCACTGAGGAGGGTCCTTATGAGAACCACCTTAGCTAAAGCAACCCTAACCTAAGCCCAGGCTCTGGCAGTCAGTGGGTTCAGTCCAGAGTGGAATCTCTGGAGAGCATTTGCTTCCAAGCTCTGTTCCCAGAGTGTCGCTGAAGTGAGTGAAAAGTAACTGTGAGGGTGCCCAGTTGTGTTTGCCATTTCTACCACCCCAATTTCCCCATGTATAAATGGGTGCTTTTTTTTGCAGCGCTTCTGTGAGAAGGTGAAATTAATATTGCAGCCCACTCTACCCTGTCGGTGAGGCCAAACGCTCAAGACTCCTAACCTCAACCAACACAGACCTGCCACCCAAGGGCTATGGAGGGCTGCGGGACCAGTGAAGACCAAGAATTAATAGATGACACATAACCAGGTTGCAAGCCAGGTCTCCAGCCAGGTCCGTAGCTGGAGGCAGGTGAAAGGCAACCATACATTGATGTCTCTCACCCTCTCTGCCTTTCTCCCTACCCATCTCTCTGAAAACAATAAATAAAATCTTAAAAAAAAAAAAACCCTGGGTTTTAAATAATGTTGTAGAATAGCATTCTAGCTATTTTTTGAACTTGTGGTTATGAGAAATACCCTCACTTGTCCAAAACTCAAGAAATGGACTTGGAGACAAAAAGTACAGTGAAAGTGAAGCTTTAATGATGGTCTTTCAAGTTCAGGTGTCTGTCTGGTGGGCAGGCACACTCAGTGGAGATGCAGTGGGGCTTTATTCCCTAGTGCACAGTTCCCATCCCCATCTAAGGATGATTGGCTATTTGTTCTCAAAGGAGACATGACTACCTCAAAATAGGTATGGGAAGGGGTCTGTTAGCTCTAATCCTTATCTTGCCCTAGACGATTTGTTCATTTTATATATGTGACAGGGACCAGGCAGTTAACCAAAGTTGTTTTAGGGGCTTTTTTGAGCACTGTAGTGCCCCTCCCCTTCAAGGCCTTGGGATGAATACATGGTCTCAAGGGTTTCCTTTTCCCAGCTGGTAGAGATGACACACACAGACTTTCAAGGGCTCCACCCATCTGCACTGTCACACTTTACTGATGTTCTTCAGAATGCCTGGAAGTCTTATAGAACCAGGCTCAGGATTACTGGGTCAGCGGCTGAGACATGTCTTCCTTTGCTTTTAGCCTTCTGTCTATAGACTGTACTACCCTAAAAATAAACCATTAATATTTCTATTCCTTATGTGGTTGACTTCCTATGTGGCCCTAAACTGAACCATTTAAGAGTCTATTGAGGGAGAGATTAGGTATGTTCATATTTGAATAATGAAGTTTACTATAGCATTAATACATTTTCCCAAGCATCCTCAGTTTGGGGGCCTTCATTGCTAGAAATGTCTGTTGCCACTATCTATGTGAAAGGAATCTCATCAAATGTAAATGCTAATATGAGAATATATATTGCCTATGTACAAGAATCATTACGTTTAGTAGCAGTTAACTTCCATCCCAGATTAGTCCTCACTCTCAGCATGCTTTCTAACTTAAACATCAACTAATTTCTCAATATGCCAACTACAAGTTGGTTAATATTTAAAATGTAAACTACTAATAACATCTATATATTATACACCCACAAACAAGCACATATTTTATAACAGTGACTAAAAAAACATGTATTCTATGTAATATATATCCACATTTTCTTACCTTTTTTCCCCTTAACTGCATTTAATTTTTCTAAGAGTTCTTGCAAGTAAATTATTTTCCCAACTAAGGAAATAATTTCAAACTAAGAAAACTTAACCTGCAGTAATGCAGATAAACAAAAATACAAAACTATGTTATTTGGTAAGATATACTTAAACAAGATTATTTTAAAGCATTCATAAGTTAAAGTTGGTTTGTATCCATTCAGCTACCCTATATCTTTTGATTGGTGGTTTAATCCATTTTTATTTATGATTATTACTGATAGGTGCTTATTCATTGTAATTTTTCCCCCTTTGTACCTACATTCCACCCTTTCTCTCTCTGTTTCTTCATTTTCTTACAGCAGACCCTTTCGCATCTCTTGCAATGCTGGTTTGGTGGAAATGTAGTCTTCTAGCCTACTTTTGTCTGGGAAACTCCTTATTTCACCTTCCATTTTGAATGAGAGCTGCTTTGGGTAGAGTAGCCTTGGTTGTAGGCCTTTGCTTTCCATTGCTTAGGATGTTTTTTTGCCATTCCCTTCTGGCCTGTGTTTCTGTTGAGAAATCATCTGATAACCTTATCAGAACCCCCTTGAATGTTAGCTGTTTTTTCTTGCTGCCTTTAGGATTCTCTCTGCATCTTTGAAGTTTGCCATTTCAATTATGATGTGTCTTGGAACAGGTCTGTTTGGTTTCATCTTCATTGGGACTCTCTGTGCTTCCTGAACTTGCGAGAATTTTCCATTATCAAGTTAGGGAAGTTTTCTGTCATTACTTTTCCAAACAGGTTTTTTATCCCTTGCTGCTCTTCTCCTGGCATCCTTATGAGATGGATATTATTATGTTTCATGTTGTCCTGCAGCTCTCTTAAAGCCTCTTCATCCTTTTTCAAACGTTTTTCATTTTGTTGCACTGGCTGGGAACTCTTTTCCATGTTGTCCTCCAGCTCACTGATCTGAACCTCTGCTTCCTCTAGCCTGTTTTTGATTCCTTCTACTGTGTTCTTCAATTTGGAAATTGTATTCTTCATTTCCTCCTGGCTCTTATTGGTAGTTTCTGTCTTTTTGAATTCTGGTGTAGTCCTTCTAGATCCTCCAGAGTTGTCTATAGTTTCTTTGAGCTCAGTGAGCTCATTGACCTTCTTTGTAATTACTACTTTGTGTTTTATGTCTGATAGTCCGCTTGCTTCTATTTATTTTTGCACTCTTTCTGGGGCTACCTTCTTTCCTTTTGATGGGGGTTGTTTCTTTGTCTCACCATTTTAGGTGATTCTTCTTGTTTGTTTCTGCTTCTTAGATTGGTTTTCTTTGACTTTCTGTTTTTGTCAGGACACTTGTAATTGCACTAGGACCAAACAGGATCATCACCCCTTCCCAATGCTTTCAGTTTATCACATCTGCAAAGACCCTTTTTCCAGTGAGAGAACAGTTTTGAGTTCCAGGGCTCAGGACCTGATATCTTTGTGTGGCCATTGTTCAGCCTACTACACTCTTTACTTACAAAAAAGGAAGGCTCCAGGCCACCCTGCCTCATTCTCCTGGGGCTGTTCTGGGAGGGGGACACACTCTCCCCCAGTTGTTGTAGCTGGACATTATCTGGACTAAGCGACAGGACTGAGTGTACAAGTATGTGGGGGTGAAGCCTGGGAGGAGAATTGATCAGTTTCACTCTTGCACTATGCAATTTCAGATCCCACCCTTCCCACCTCTTCCCCTGAAGACCCTGGAAGTCTCAAAGAGGGACCCATGTTGAGTGTGAGTAGTATATGAATATATATTGATGTTCTATTTTGATTGAACCTGCATTCAACAAAAGCTGAGTGAAGAGCATAGTTACTGTGTGTGACTCTTGCTTATTGCTTGGTGCTGGGCTGCTCAGCTGACTTACAGGAATGACTGTATCAGGAATATAGGCTGGTGACACGTCTCTTTTGGGTCCTTGCGGTCTCAGGATCCATCCACTAGAGGGCACTCCAGGACCATACAAGGCCAGGCAACATGCTGACTCAGGGCCTAATTCCCCACACCTGGGCTCCACTAAAGTTACCTCAACTGCTTGCCCCTTGGTAAAAGAAATCTCTACTCAAATTGTTTCAGGAGATGCTACACACTGCATTCATTTCTCACAAGCTTATCATACACATGAGAAGATTAAAGGCTCTGTGTAGTTCTGAACTAAAGAGATTTGATTTTATTCACACTAGCACTTTCCAAAAATTTGAGCATAGACCCTCCTTCAGGATGCCAGATGTTTTCTTGAAACTAGCATTTCATGAAACACGGTTTGGGTTTCTCTAAGCTCCACATCTAAACCTGCTGGGCACTACACCAGGGTGAGTGTCACTACCCCTGGGGAGGTGGGCTGGGTGTGGCATGTTCTGGCCCAGTGAGGCCACCTCAGGATAGATGGGGCCAGCTGTTAGGGATGACCCAACATGTCATCGGCTGCTGGTGACCACCAGGTTTGCCGCACTGATTTGGTAGCTGCAGTCCTTGAGGATGCCCAGGGCAGAGTGCTGTAGGGGAGGGACAGGGTGAGCAGCCAGAACCCTAATCCCCTTCCTGGTGCTCACCCTAAGGGGAGCTGTTGGGTTTTAGCTGATATCAGTCCAAGGCCCCTGTTCAGGCAGGCTTCTGACTCCTTGGTTCTGGGCCACTTTTGATAGCCTATGTCCCTGGGTCTGTTCACTAGCAATCACCAATTTACCAAATAATCACCACATTTTCTACCAAAACCATTTCATTTAAATACATAGATATCTGAAGCCAGATTAGCTGGGTTCAAATTCAACTTCTGCCTCTCTAATTTTGGACAAATGACTAAACTTCTGGATCCTTTCAGTTTTTTACTTCAAAAGTGAGAATAATCATATACCAATCTGTGTAGATTATAAAAATCTTATGGCAGTTTTTAACCAATTTTAGCTATGGTTATTTACAAGGTCTTGAACAATTGCATGTAATGTGATGATGTGAACAACTCTTGTAAAGATTTCTGCAAAGTCTTGGTTTACCTGCTTCATTTGCCTTTTTTTTTTGAATTCAGCAAAAATATGGAACGCTTCATGAATTTGCGTGTCATCCTTGCACAGGGGACTTGCTAATCTTCTGTATCATTCCAATTTTAGTATATGTGCTGCCGAAGCGAGCACCATTTGCCTTTTTTAAAAGTTAAATGTATTGGGGTCACATTGGTAAAGAGGTTTCAAGTGTACTTTTCTATGATACTAGGTCTGTATGTTGCACTGTGTGCCCACCAGCTACACTCAAACCATCCATCCTCCAGCTCCATATGTTAGCACCCTTCCACCCTTCACCCCCTTCCCTCTGGCAACCACCACACCGGTTGTCAAAGCCAAGAGCTTCTATTTAATCTTTTCATCAACATATCTCAATTTAGAAAGATCTATTTTGTTTCTCTGCATTCAAAGTTTTAACATTCCATTTGGGAACACTGTCATTTGTTATGTTATTTTTATTATTATTGTTTTTATTGTTCTATTTCCACTGTCCCATTTTCCCCTGGTAGCTCTCCCCTCTCCCACCTCACCCCTTCACCCACAGTCAATCCCCAGCCTGCTTTCCTTGTCCAAGGGTTATTTATACCAGTTCCTTGACTAGCCTCAACCTCTTCTTTATCCCCTTCTTCCTGCCCACTCTGGTCACTGTCAGTCTGTCCCTTGTTTCCTTTCCTCTAGTCTATTTTGCTCACTTGTTTGCTATGTTGATTAGGTTCCTGTATTAGGTGAGGTCATACGGTGTTTGTCTTTCACTGCCTGGCCTATTTCCCTAAGCATGAAACTCTCCAGTTCCATCCATACTATCAGAGTTCCTTCTTTCTTTCTGCTGCGTAGTATTCTATTGTGTAAATGTACCAAAGTTTCTTGATCCATTCATCCACTTACAGGCACTTAGGCTGTTCCCGACACTTGGCTGTTGTACATAGTGCTGATATGAACAAGGGGTGCATAGGTTTGTCTGAATGGGTGTTTCAGGAGCCTTAGGGTATGATCCCACCTGTGGAATGCATGAATCAAAAGCCAGTTCCATTTTACATTGTGAGGAAATTACATAAGGTTTTCCATAATGGTTACACCAGTCTGCATTTCCACCAACAGTACACGAGGGTTCCCTTCTCTCCACATCCTTGCCAGCACTTATTGTTTGTTGATTTGCTAATGATGGCCATTCTGACAGGTGTGAGGTGACATCTCATTGTGGTTTTAATTGGCATCTCACTGATGGCTAGTGATGTTGAGCATTCTTTCATATGCTTGTGGGCCCTTTGTATGTCCTCCTTGAAGAAATGTCTGTTCAGGTCCTTTGCCCATTTTTTAAAGTTGGGTTGTCTGTCTCTCTGGCGTTGAGTCCCATAAGTCCTTTCTACATTTTAGAGGTCAAACCCTTGTCTGAGGTGTCATTGGCAAATACACTTTTCCATATGGTTGGTTCCCTTTTCATTTTGCTGATGTCTTCTTTAGCTGAGCAGAAACTTCAGTTTGATGTAGTTCCATTTGTTTATTTATTCCTTTATTTCCCTTGCCCTTGGAGAAATATCAGTGAAAATATTGCTGTGTGAGATACTTGCAATTTTTCTGCCTATGTTTTCCTCTAGGACTTTTTCATAGTGTCACGTTCATGTTTAAGTCTTTTATCCATCTTGAGTTTATTCTGGTGTATGGTATAAATTAATGGTCCAGTTTCTCTCTCTCTCTCTCTCTCTTTTTTTTTTTTTTTTTTTTTTTTTTTTTTTTTTTTTTTTTTTTTTTTTTTTTTTTTTTTTTTTTTTTTTTTTTTTTTTTTTTTTTTTTTTTTTTTTTTTTTTTTTTTTTTTTTTTTTTTTTTTTTTTTTTTTTTTTTTTTTTTTTTTTTTTTTTTTTTTTTTTTTTTTTTTTTTTTTTTTTT
>PVIW01007971.1:0-47906 GCA_004026585.1 Noctilio leporinus | reverse complement strand
TTGCCTGTCCAATTCTTCCAACACCATTTATTGAAGAGGCTATTTGTACTCCATTTTATGTTCATTCCTCCTTTGTCAAATATTAGTTGCCCATAGAGTCATTAATTTATTTCTGGGCTCTCTATTCTGTTCCCTTGATCCATATGTCTGTTCTTGTGCCAATACAAGACTGTTTTGATTACTATAGCTTTGTAGTAAAGTTTGATATCTGGTATTGTGATTCCTCCTACCTCGTTCTTGTTTCTCAAGATTACTGCAGCTATTTGGGGTTGTTTGGGGCTCCATATAATTTTTTTTAAGTATTATAAGTCTATGAAATATGATGTTGGTATTTTAATAGGGATTTCATTAAATCTATAGATGGCTATCTATAAAATATCTATAAAAATGTCTATGGACATTTTTATAATGTTAATTATTCCCATCCATGAACATGGTATGTGCTTCCATTTATTTGTATCCTTAATTTCTTTCTTCAGTTTCTTCATATAGTTTTCCAAGTACAGGTCTTTAATCTTCTTGGTTAAGTTTATTCCTAGGTACTATATTTCTCTTGTTCCTATGTAAATGTGATTTGCTTTCTTTTTTTTTTTTTCTTTTAATTTTATTGTTGTTGTATTACATCCATCCCTTTTTTTCTCCCCTCTGTCCCCCTCCCCACCCACCCTTTCCCCCCAAAGTCAATCCCACCTATTGTCCATGTCCATGGTTCCTTTATACTAGGTTCTTGTCTAAGCTGCTCCCCTTCTTTGCCTCTGCCTCCCGTGATTTGCTTTCTAATTACTTTCTCTGATGTTTCATTGCTGGTGTGCAAAAATGTCTTCAATTTCTGGGTATTGACTTTGTATCCAGCTATTTTGCCAAATTCATTTATTAGGTTGAGTAGATTTTTAGTGGAGTCTTTAGGGTTTTCTATGTACACTATCATGGCATCTGCAAATAATGACAGTTTTACTTCTTTCTTTCCAATTTGGGTGCCATTGAATCCCTTTTTCTTGTCTACTCACTGTGACTAGAACTTCCAAAACTATGTTGAATACAAGTAGAAGAGTGGATAGTCTTGCCTTATTCATGATCTTAAGGGAAAGGCTTTCAGTTTTTGCCTGCTGAGTATGATGTTGGCTGCAGGTTTCTTTAATGTGCCCTTTATTATGTTGAGATATGACCCCTCTATTTCCACTTTGCTGAGCGTTTTGAGTGCTTACCTTATCAAGTGCTTTTGGGCATCTGTTGATATGATCATGTTTTTTTTTTTTTCCTTTCATTTTGTTTATGTGGTGTATTAGGTTT
This sequence comes from Noctilio leporinus, assembly GCA_004026585.1. Classification (NCBI taxonomy): domain Eukaryota; kingdom Metazoa; phylum Chordata; class Mammalia; order Chiroptera; family Noctilionidae; genus Noctilio; species Noctilio leporinus. Next base: position 46,616 of record PVIW01007971.1, on the reverse strand, counting down.
ATTGATTTGCAAATATTGTACCATCCTTGCATTCCTGGGGTGAATCCCACTTATCATTGTGTATGATATTTTTAATATATTGCTGGATTCGGTTTGCCAATATTTTTTAAGGATTTTAGAATCTATGTTCATCAGTGATATTGGTCTCTAGTTTTCTTTGTTGTTGTTGTTGTTGTTGTTGTTGAGTCTTGACCAGGTTTTTGGGATTACTCTATATTCCCAAGCTGTGTAACCCTGGGACAGTCATGTAACCTCTCTGTAAAGTGGGAGAAATAAACTCCACTGCAGAGGGTTGTTTTTGGTTTTTTTTTTGGTTGTTTTTGTTGTTGTTGTTTTGTTTTGTTTGTTTGTTTGTTTTGCAGAGAGTTTTTATGAGAACTACTTTAGCTTAAAGCATCTCTTGCCTCAGCCCACACTCTGACAGCCAGGGAGTGGCCTCCAAGTTCAGTCCAGTGTGAAATCTGTGGGGAGCATTTGCCTCACATCTCTCTTCTTGAAGTGTCCCTAAAGTGTGGCGAAAGTAGCCTGGGTGGGTACCTGTTTGTGTTTGCTATTTCCACCACCTCAGTTTCCCCAGAAGGGAATCCAGGATCAAACAGACATGCTCTTTATCTTCCTTCTCTGTGGTTCTCATTTTCTTGATCTTTCTGGGAGATTTCATAAAGAGGGGAAAGATGGTCTATGAGTCAAGAATGTCAACAAACTTGTGACAATTTTCTGTGCCCATGGGTCCAATCATGGCATGGTCCAGCACTTTCAGGGCACTGCTCCACAAGGACTTCTTTTCTGTGATCATGAGATTCATCAGCTAAAGACCCTCCCCTTCAGGAAGGGCTCATGATTAGAACTGAGCATTAGACATGAACAAAGTGAATCAAATTCTCCATCACCTCCTGCTCCTCAGCAGTGCTAGGATGGTGTCTTTTAAATACAGATAACTGCGGAAGAAGCACCTTGATTCCATCCAGCTTCCCAGGCAATTCCCTGTTTTCACCAATGTCCTGGAGCAGTATAGCCAGCATTTCAATGCAATACAGTTTGTTGGCATCAAAAGGCATCTTTGCCTTCAGCCTCTTCAGCAGCCACTAAAGAATCCCCTGCTGGGCAGCCTCTGTACACATCTCTGGCTGGAAGTCAGTTGTGTTTTCCACAAAAACCAGAGTGTGGTGCATACCTCCCACCTCTTCTTTCACACACTCATCAAGGCACTCCAGATTCTGCATGAACAGTGCGACCACTTGCCCATCCACCAGAGCATCGATGCTCTGTTTCTTTTTCTCTCTCATGGAGGGTGTTAATATCTGTTAGTTCCTGAATCAAATCAACCACAGCTGTGGACATATCTGCATTACCGTGTCTGGGCAACCCAAGAAGAGACAACAGCATTCAGCTCCTCCAGAAGGTGGTACAATCTGGCATGGTGGCTACCACATGCACCTCCTGAATGATGTCATTTAGGCCCAGCTCAGATTCCATAAACTTCTTCAGATTGTCTGGAAATTTGACCTCCAACTCTTGGTTTTTGTATAATCTTTTTTTCTAATGTAAGGATCATTTTCTTCACTGAGCTTTCATCCAGTGGTTTCTCTCCTTCTTCTTTCTTCTTGACCTGTCAATAATCTGAAGCAGCCCTTTTTGTCATCATCTGCTTCTTTCATCAGTCATCTCTTCCCAATAGCAGCCACATTCTTGAGTACCAGCTTGTTCCCGATACATTTTCAGCTCTTCCTCTTCATCACCTCAGGATATTTTGTGCCCCTGTTGGACTAGTAGCTCAGAAGTTCACCCACATCCATGGTTCCAGGTTCAGCCAATATTGGTAACTCTGTGTCCTTCTCTCCACTTAGACCTAACCCACAGCCCCTCCACAGCAATTAGAGATACACTGCTAATTTTTATCTGATATTTCATTGTTATTTTACAAAAATGCCTTCAATTTCCAAATATTGACTTTGTATCCTGCAGTTTGCCAAATTCACTTACTAGGTCAAGTAGGTTTTTGGTGGAGCCTATAAGGTTTTCAATGTACATTATCATGTCATCTGCAAATAATGACAGTTTTACTTCCTCCTTTCCAATTTGGATGCCTCTTATTATTTCTTTTTCTTGACTGATTGCTATGGCTAGAACTTCCAAAATGATATTGAATAGGAGTGGAGTGGACATCCTTATCTTGTTCCTGATCTCTCAGTGGGTATTTGCCCCCTAAGATATTGGCTGCAGGTTTCTCATACATGGCCTATATTATGTTGAGGAATGCTCCCTCTATTCCCACTTTGCTAAGTGATCATAAATGGGTGCTGTACTTTTATCAAATGGTTTTTCACATCTATTGATATGATTTTTTCTTTCATTTTGTTTATATGATGTGTTACACTTATTGATCTGCGAATATTATACCATCCTTGCATCCCTGGGATGAATCCTACTTGATCATGGTGTATAATCTTTTCAGTATATTTTTGGATCTGGTTGGTCAACATTTTGTTGAGCATCTATGTTCATCAATAATATTGGCCTATAGTTTTCTTTCTTTGTTGTGTCTTGACCTGAAGATTTGGGATGAGAATTAGAATGCCTGCTAGAAAGAATTTGGGAATCTTCCCTCTTCTTGCATTTTTTGGAATAGTTTAAGAAGGATAGGAGTTAGTTCTTCCCTAAAGGTATGGTAAAATTCACCAAATGAAGCCATTCGTGTGGGGCTTTTGTGTGCTGGGAATTTGTTTTGTTTTTTTTTTATTATTATTATTATTGCTTCAATTTCACTAGTTATGTTTATTCAAGTTTTCAGATTCTTCTTGATTCAGTTTTGGAAAATTATATGTTTCCATAAATTTGTTCATTTCACCAAAGTTGTCAAACGTCTTGTCATACTTGTTTGCAGTAGTTTCTTAGAGTCCTTTGTAGTTCTATGGTTTCAGTTGTAATTTCTCTTTTCATTACTAATTTTATATATTTGGGTCCTTTCTCTTTTTATAGATGAGTCTGGTTAAAAGTTGTCAGTTTTGCCCTGGATGGTAGCACAGTGGATAAGGTGCCAGCCTGTGAACCCAAAGGTCACAGGTTCGATTCCCCAGCCAGGGCACATAACCAGGTTGCAAACCAGGTCTCCAGTCAGGTCTGTGGCTAGAGGCAGGTGAAATGCAACCATACATTGATGTCTCTCTCCCTCTCTGCCTCTCTCCCTTCTCCTCTTTCTAAAACATAATGAAATAAAATCTTTAAAAAAAAAGTTGTCAATTTTGCTTATCTTTTCAAAGAACCAACTTGTGAATTTATTGATCCTTTGAATTGTTCTTTTAGTCTCTATGTCATTTAATTCTACTTTCTTCATGATTTTCTTCCTTCTACTTGCTCTGGGCTTTGTTTGTTGTTATTCCTCTAGTTCTTGGAGATGTAGGCTTAGATTGTTTATTTGAAACTCTTCTCTCTTTTGTGGGTACACCTGTATTGCTATGAACTTCCTACTCAGGGCTGACTTCACTGTGTCCCATCAGTCTGGATCTGTTAAGTGTTCATTTTCATTTGTTTCCAGAAACTTTTTTGATTTCTTCCTTGATCTCATTGTTAACCAAGTCCTAGTTTAATAGCATGTTATCCAGTATCTATGGATTTGAATGCTTTGGGGTTTTTCTTCTTTAGGTTGGTATCTGCTTTCAAGCCATTGTGATTGGAGAAGATGCTTGATGTAATTTCAGTTTTCTTGAATTTGTTGAGGTTTGTTGTGTTTCCTACCATGCAGTCTATCTTCAAGAATGTTCTATGTGTATTGGAAAATAATGTGTATGCTGCATCCCTGGAGTGAAAGGTAATATATATATTAAGTCCATTTGATCTAGAGTGTTGCTCAGTGTCACAATATCTTTGGTGTTTCTTTGCTTGGAAAATGTGTCCACTGTTGTCAATGTAGTGTTAAAATACCCTACTATAAGTGGGTTGCTGTTTATATCTTGAAGTTCTTCAAGATTTGTCTTATATATTTGGGTGTGCCTATGTTGAGTGTATATATGTTTACAAGGGTATACTGTTTTCATGGATTGTTCCCGTAGGTATGATGACATGTCCTTTGTCTTTTTTTTCTTAAGATTTTATTTATTCTTTTCAGAGAGAGGGGAAAGGAGAGAGGCAAAGAGGGAGAGAAACATCAGTGTATGGTTGCCTTTCACCTGCCTCCAACTACAGACCTGGCTGGAGACCTGGCTTGCAACCTGGTTATGTGCCCTGGCTGGGAATCGAACCAACAACCTTTGGGTTCTCAGGCTGGTACCTATTCACTGAGCTACCAGCCAGGGCCCTTTGTCTTTTTTTAATGGCGTTGTTGTGAAATCTGTTTTGTCGAATACAAGTATTGCTACCCAAGCTGCTTTTTTTTTTTTTTTTCATGTCCATTTGCTTGAAATATATTTTTCCACCTCTTCATTTTCCATCTGTGTAGATCTTTTCTTCTGAGGTGGCTGTCTTGTAGATAGCATTTACGTGGGTCATGTTTTCTTACCTATTCAGCTATCCTATATCATTTGATTTACCTACACCTTCATCTTGATTGGAGCATTTCATACATTTACATTTAAGGTTATTATTTGTAGGTACGTATTCATTCTCATTTTTCCCCTTTGTACCTGTGTTCCTCCCTGTCTCGCTCTGTTTCTTCCGCTTTTTAAAGCAGACCCTTTAGCATCTCTTGCCATACTGGTTTGGTGGAGGTGTATTCTTTTAGCCCTTTCTTTGTCTAGGAAGCTCCGTCTTTCACCTTCCATTTCAAATGAGAGCCTTGCTGGGTAGAGTAGTTCCAGTTATAGGCCTTTGTTTTTCATTGTTTAGAATAGTTTTCACCATTCCCTTCTGGTTTGTAGTGTTTCTGCTGAGAAATCAGCTCTTAACCTTATTGGAGCTTCCTTGTATGTTGTTAGCTGTTTCTCTCTCACTGCTTTTAGAATTCTCTGTTTTTGAAATATGCCATTTTAATTATGATGCGTCTTGGAGTGGACCTGTTTAGTTTCATCTTCATTGGGGCTTTCTGTGCTTCTTGACATTGTGTGACTTTTTCTGTCATCAAGTTAAGGAAGTTTTTTGTCATTATCTTTTCAAACATGTTTTCTATCCCTTGCTTCTCCTTTTCTCCTTCTGGTATCCCTATGATACAGATATCATAACATTTCATGTGTGTGATTTTTTTGTATAATATACTACATAATAATTATAAGCAAATAAAAATAATTTATTTGCTATTTCTGGAATTTCTAAAGTATAAAATATATGGCAATATTTGTTGGGGGTGTTATAATGATAATTCTTTCTTTAGGAAAATTATAAGTTGTTCTCGAATGTCATGTGTCATTTCAGGAGTTCTCTAACAACCATTATATCATCAGTTTGATGCCATGGGGCAGTGTAAATTTGGGGTTGCCAAATATTCATGTTTATTGAAAAGCTGGAAATTAAGAAGTGTAATGTATGCAACTATTTTGAGACACAGTATGCATCAACACTGGAAATGCAAAATAAAGGACCTCTATCTGCACAGGCTGCCAGGTATAACCTCCTTTCTAGACTTACAGAAGCAGCCTTCCACCCTGAACTAGTAGGGTCCATTCCCTTTTAGATGAGCCTGAGCTCTCCAGTATACCCATAACTCCCCTTTCTTCTCACTCCTGCCATCTTCATTTTTCTGCATTTCCTGTCTGGCCCAGCAAGTGTCTGAGTTTGTGAACCCCTTTTCTAGAATCTGACACTGACTGTATTTCTCCCAATTGAACATCAGAGGGCAAGCATGGAAAATAAGAGGAGAAAACCATAGTTTTTGCTGCCAGTGGTACTTTCAAGGAAAGGAATCTAGGGATTAACCATGAAACTCATTTTATTTATCTGAATTTAGAAGTATTCTGAGAACATAAGGTATGAGGGTGGGAATGTTCATGTCTTGCTAGAGCTGATTAAAATCAGTGGCAACAACTTTAAGTGGGACTTCTATAGAGATGCTGCTCTAAGAATTAGAGTTTGGCTCAAGCTTATAGCTCAGGACTGCCAGGAACTTGGGTTATTTCAGAAATTCTTACCAAGTGGATGATTCTGTATACTTCCTCACAGTCACACTTCTCTGCTGAACACATCTCTTGAAAAGAATCTCTCCAGAGGAGAGACTATATATCTGGGGCAAGAAGTAGGCAAGCAAGCCTCAGTTGCAGGCACTTACAGTGTGTGGTATGCAGGTAAATGTTTAGCAACCAGCTCTTAAAATAAATTAAAAAGCTCTCATTTGCAGCATTTCCCATGTCCATGGTATAAATACTTCTCTACCTTGGCCAACTTCAAACTCCCAACATAGTGTCACTGAACACGAAATTGGGAAGAGATACACACAATGGGCTCTTGCCAGCCAAGGCAACTTTGTCATATCGCTCACCCTCAACCTCCATTTCAAAGTTAAATCTTAACTGCAGAAGCAGACCCACATTTTTTTTTTTTTTTCCATGTATGGTTGCCTTTCACCTGCCTTCAGCCATGGACCTGGCTGGAAACCTGGCTTGCAACCTGGTTATGTGCCCTGGCTGGGAATTGAACCAGCAACTTTTGGGTTTCACAGGCTGGTGCCTTATCCACTGTGCCACCAGCCAGGGCCCAGGCCCACTTTTAACACTTACAGGGTTTAGGGTGAGGGTGAGATAGTATAGGGACTTGGGCTGAGGGCCAAGGAAATGCAGATGGCCCAAAGCTGCCCACAACATGCAGCCACCCCTCCAACTCCCTACAAAAAATGCATTATTATCTCCCTTCTGTTTCTTCCCTTGCAGATATACAACTGCTATATGGCCTTCCTGAGGTGGTGGTAGTGAGCAACTCCTTCTTCTTGCCTTCACGATGCAGGTGCAGAAGTGATTGCTAAACTCGTCAAAGAAAGGAGGAAGTTGTCTGGCTCTGACAGAGAAAAATCTTTGCCTCACTCAGCTTTTACCCAAACACACCTTGTCTCCAGCTTATAAAAGCAGCCTCTGGGAGAGTCCATTTGGAGGCCTTTCCTTTTCTCTTGTGCTCAAATATAAGTTTAATAAAATTGGTCTGGAAATTTTTCTGGCAGTTCCTCTAAGGAAATCCAAAATCCCCAACACCAGTACCAAGAGTACAAATGGAAGCCCACAGTTAGTGTGTCAAATATTTACATAATAAATCAAACTCACAAATTGTTCATTAAAATGTCTTATCCTGCTGACATGATAAACATACCTTCATAACTACTTGGAAAGCCAGGTTTAAATTTAGATTTCTATTCCTAACATGGCCAGATAGAAGAAGCCACCCTGGTCATCCCCTTCCTTCTTCCCATGCCTCCACCCTCCCACTCCTGCACACGCAAGCCCTAGCCCATGCTATCAAGTTCCATCACACCCTAAGCAAACTGCCCCTTGGCCATCCCTTGGACTCAGGCTTGAGTATGTGGACATGTGATCTTGTTACCAGAAAGTTGACCAGCCAGAGTAGGTCTGTCTCGGGTCAGCATGGAATTGTGTGTGTTCTTGACTTCGTGCAGGAAAGATTTTATAACAGAGATCCAGGTGATTTTGAGGGTACATTCATGACAGCTGGAGACAATAAAACAATGAAAGGCTTAGGATAGAAGCAGCAGCAGGAGAGAATAGGCAGGGTTGCTTTGACTCACTGAGAAGTCAGAGACGGGGGGATCTTGGAGATAGGTTCAGGGGAAAGCCAAGGACAAGCTGCTGCTGCCCATTGCTTCCCTAGTTGCAAGTCTAGTGGGGTCCCTTAGATTTCAGGAGATGTGCTCCTATGGGGGATGAAGAGGGGAATGGGAAAGGCACGAGCATGCTTCCAGTGAGGTGGAGCACACACCAGGTCCTTCATTTTGAGGGTTTTTTTTTTTTAAGATTTTATTTTCTTTTTAGGGAGAGGGGAAGGGAGAGAGGCAGAGAGGGACAGAGACATCAATGTGTGGTTGCCTTTCACCTGCCTCCAGCTACGGACCTGGCTGGAGACCTGGTTTGCAACCTGGTTATGTTGCCCTGGCTGGGAAATTTGCTTTTTGATGGTTTTTAAAGGTTGGACATTTAGGGAATGCCTTAGGAGAGAATCCTGGTAGAATATTCGTCAGTTTTATGCTGAGGAGCCAAAATAAGATTTATTCACTTAACTTTATTCATCCTTGGGTATGGTTGTGTGGTAGACTGTTAGAAAGACATGAGCGGAGCCAGGCAATAGGCCAGGTAGGACATCAGGGTGGAAAACCCCCAGTGCCTAGGAACAGGCAAAACTGGAAAAACAAGGACCTCAACCCAAGGGTGACCTTCCCTCTCCTAGAAACGTGCTGGTCATGAAGTTCAGACTCTCTGACCTTTCATATCACAGGTCATGTGGTTCAAGCCATCCACTGACCTTTTCTCCCTTGGCACATGACTAGTCATGTGGTAGACCCCCATAGAGGAGAAACAAAGGGGCCTAAAAATGGCCTCATCTTACTCCTATGTGGGCCTTGGCACAACCACTCCCTTAAAGAATTACTCCCTAGAGATAATATCTAGGCCTTTGTTGTGTTTTAGCTTCAGGCCCAGAAAAATAGCAAAACCACACTAGTGGTGTGATACCATGGCTGACCTCAGCACCAGCCTCAATGATTAATGAAGTCCTAACATGTGCCATCCAATCAGTGAAGACAACCCTGAAAGGAGACACCTGAAAGCTGATGAATGTTCTATTGGGAACTCTCCCCTAAGACCTCCCCTAAATTACCAGCTTTCCAAAGCCCTTTAGGATGGGGGACCCAGGGTCTCTCCCTCCCAGAGCACATGGTACCTATCCCCCTCCTATTTCTCCCAGGCATCTAACCTGTTACTTTGTCTCTTCTAAGCTCTCTTTTTTCTTTCTTTTTTTTTTTTTTTAATTTTATTGATTATGCTGTTACAGTTGTCCCAAATTCTTTTCCCTTTGCTCCCCTCCACCCAATCCCTCCCATTCCCCCTGACAGTCCCACCACCCCTTAGTTCATGTCCATGGGTTGTACATATAAGTTCTCTGATTTCCCCCTTTCCTCTATTATGCTTAACTTTCTCCTGTCTATCTGTACCCACCAACTATGTTTCATAATCCCTGCACCATTTCCCTGTTTTTGCCCCCTTCCACCTCCCAGCTGATAACCCTCCCAATGATTTCCATACTTATGTCTCTGGTCCTATTCTGGTTGTTTGCTTGGTTTGTTTTTGTTTTCCTTCTTTTTCATTTTTCAGGTTCGGTTGTCTTCTAAGCTCTCTTTTGCCTCTGTAAGTTAGTTCCTGACCCATGTCTTCTACCTCTGTGACTTTCTAAATAAATTTTCTCTTACAGTTTTTGTCTTGGCTCTAAATTCTTCCTTAGCCAGGACTCAAGTACTAAGGTTGCTGAACCAAAGTCCGGTCTGACTCCGTCAGTTTAATACCTGGTCACACTCTCACCGCCAACAGCCGGCATAAATGGCACTAACTGTATTTCTGCTATCTATCTCCCAAGGAGGGTGATTTAAGCTATTTGCCCTCCCATTGGAAAAAATGTAAACCATTTACTCCAACTATCCTTGGTTAGGGAAGATAGGACTTTGTGATTTACTAGAGGGCTGTAAACTGCTTGTCTGTTTAACTATCTGTCTCAGATTCCCTATTCCACGTGTCCCGGGTCATAGTCTGTCTCAGTCTGGGCACAGGAGAATGTGCCCTGGGAAGAGGCCACACTAGCATAAAAGTAGACTTGAGGGAATTATGGGTCCCAAGTACCTAAAGCATAGAGGAAGGGGTTAGTGTCCAAGGGTTAGTGTTTACATTGCCCTGTGAATTCTTCGTCCTTAGGGATGTCAAAGCCAGACCAGGGCAAAAGCAAGCCCCTTAAATCATAGGACTCAGGGCAGAGAGCCTTCTCTCTCAGGCCTGAGGGCAATTACTGTGCAGAAATCTCTCCAGCTATCAGGGTCTCCTGATGACTTTGGTGTTAAACATTCCTATCTACTGCAACAGGGTTCCTAAAATTTCTTTTTTCTTTTTTTTTTAAGATTTTATTGATTATTTTTATTTATTTTTTAAAGATACTTTATTTATTATTATTTAGGGAGGGGAAAGGAGAGAGGCAGAGAGGGAGAGAGACATCAGTGTATGGTTGCCTTTCACCTGCCTCCAGCTACAGACCTGGCTGGAGACCTGGCTTGCAACCTGGTTATGTGCCCTAGCCGGGAATCGAACCAGCGACCTTTGGGTTCACAGGCTGGTGCCTTATCCACTGTACCACCACCCAGGCCTGGTTCCTAAAATTTCAATCAGGCAGAGTACTACTGTGCCTACAATTTGCTGGGACTGAGCTGTACAGTGAAGGAATAAAAATATTCTTCTGCCTTAATATTCCCAGAAAGGTAGTTCATTACATTGCTTCCTCACCTGTACTTTAAAGCAGGTTTGGCAAACCAGGCCTCATAGGCCAAATCCTGCTGGCCCATTTTTTATGGCCCATGAGTTTCAAATGGGTTTTACATTTTGAAAGGAGGTGAAAGTCAAAAGAAAAATATTTTATGACATGGGAACATTACATGAAATTCTAATTTCAGTGTTCAGTTTTATTGGACCCAGGCCCTGCTTATTTGTTTACACATTGTCTATGGCGATTTCTCACTACAATACCAGAATTGGATGGTTGGGAGAGAGAGATGATGGCTGCAAAGCCTCAATTATTTACTCTCTGACTTTATACAGAAACAATTTGCTAACACAAGCCTGACAGTTAAGTTTCTTTTCTGTGTTTCTCCAGAAAAGCTTGGTGGGTGATACATAGGGTAAGAAGAATGTTAGGCCTTAAGAAGGGCGAGCAGGGAGGAAACAGGGAAATGAGAAGACCAGAAGTTGTAACTGGGCAAATTGGAGAAATCTGCCTCCTTTCTGTGAGAAAAGAGAAGCTATACAAAGCCTGTAGGGGGCAGGGCTGGGCTGGGGGTGGGGGCATCTCATAGGTGGTGTTCCACTTTTCCTACTGTCCAACCCCCAGCGTTACTGTCTTTTCTAAAGAACTCCACCTTCTCAACTTCTGTTTTGTCATTTTTGCCTCCAGCAACATTAAAGCTGGAAAAGTCAATATTTCTGCTGCCTGTCATTTCCAGAACCAACAAGTAAAGACAAGGGTTGAATCTTTATGGGCACTGTATTCAGAGGGATGACAATCTGAGAAGACAGCAAGTTATATACCCTCAAAAAGAGGGGAGTAAAAAGGGGATGGATGTGATACAATGATAAATATAAATTTAAAAAAAAAAAAACATCTTAACATCTCATTTCAAGCAGACCTTTTCATTTTTTTTTAAGATTTTATTATTTTTAGAAAGAAGGAAAAGAAGAAAGGCAGAGAGGAAGAGAGACATCAAGGTATGGTTGCCTTTCACCTGCCTCCAGCTAAGACCTGGCTGGAGACTTGACTGGAGACCTGGTTATGTGCCCTGACTGGGAATCGAACCAGTGACCTTTGGGTTAGCAGGCCGGCACCTTACCCACTGTGCCACCAGCCAGGGCCTCTCAAGCTGACCTTTTTAAATGTAAGGAGAAGAAAAGGTAGGTAAGGAGTTTGGGAAAAGTTAATTGAATAAATTGCAGTTTCCTAGTACTTCTTTACATGTTGATCAATAATTCTATGCTTCCTCCCTGGAGCACAATGGCTCAGATATCAACTCCATTGCTTGCAGACACCCCTGGGGGATAAAAGTTGAATTGCTTGTCAACCCATATACCATTTTTTAAAAAACGTTGTGTATCAAATGATGCCATCAAAAAAGTGAAAAGACAACCCACTGAATGGGAGAAAATATTTGCATTTCATATATCTGAAAAAAGATATAGTATCTCTATATTTATAAAGAACTCTCACAACTCAACATTAAAAAGATAAACAACTTTTAAAACGTGGGCAAAGAATTTTAATCAACACTTCTCCAAAGAATATATATCAGTGGCCAATAAGTACATGAAAAGATGCTCATTAGGTATCAGTGAAATGTAAATTAAAACCACAATGAGATATTCACTATTATATTTCTAATTTTTTAAAAGTGGATGATAACAAATGTGATGAGGATGTGGAAATATTTAAAAACTCATACATTGCTGGTGGAAATACAAAAGGGTGCAGCCTCTGTTGAAAAGTTCAGTATTCCTCAAAAAGTTAAACAGAGTTACCATGTAACCAAGCAATTCTACTTCTAGGTATACACCCAAGAAAGTTAAAAGCATATGTTCAAATAAAAATATATACGTGAATGCTTATAGCAGCATTACTTACAATAGTCAAAAAGTAGAAATAACCCAAATGTGTATCAACTGATAAATGGTTAAACAAAATGTAGTCTATCCACACAATGAAATATTTTTCAACCATAAAAAGGAATGAAGTATTGATGTATACGCTACAACATGGATAAACCTTACGTTCTACAACATAGAAAACATCAGACCCAGTGCAAAAACAAGACACAAGAAATTACAGTTAGTATGATTTCATTCATATAAAATGTCCCAAATAGGCAAATTCATAAGACAAACAGTAGATGAGTGGTTGCTGAGAGTTGGGGGAGGGGAGAAGTGGGAGACTTGAAAAAGCATGCCATTTCTTTGTGGGGTGAGAAGAATGTTCAACTTTGAGAATATATTAAAAACCACTGAATGATACACTTTGAAATGGTGAATTTTATGGGATATAAATTACATCTCGATTTTAAAATGTGTATATATATATATAAATAATTTTATCTTGCACTTCTTCCATCCTCACTGCCACTACTCTCGTCCATGTCACCACCACCTTTCATTCACCTGCAAAAGCCTTATAACTGCTCTTCTTGCCTCCACTCTTACCCACTCTTCATACAGCAACAACACAGTACCATGGGTCTCTGTGCACCATGTGGTGTTTCTAAAGATTTTATTTATTTATTCTTGGGGAGAGGGGAAAAGAGAGAAAACGAGAAGGAGAGAAACATTGATGTGCAAGAGAAACATGAATCAGTTGCCTCTCAAGTGCCCCAACTGGGTTCCTGACCTGACACCCAGGTATGAGCCCTGACTGGTGACCTTTCTGTCCCCAGGCCTAGCCACACCAGCTAGGGCTACCTGTGTGATTTTTTTAATGTATTTATTGTCTAACTTTTTACTTGGAATAATTTCATACTTTAAAAAACAGTTGCAGCTCTCACTGGTATGGCTCAGTGTATTGAGGATCAGCCTGCAAATCAAAAGGTTGGTGGTTCAATTCCCAGCCAGGGCACATGCTTGGGTTGCAGGTCAGCTCACAGGTTGGGGTCTTGAAAAAGGCAGCCAATGGATGTTTCTCTCCTTCTCTTTCTCCTTCTCTTCCCCTCTTTCTAAAAATAAATAAAATCTTTTAAAAAGTTGCGAAGAGTTCCCAGTCCCTTTCTCCATTTTCCATTAACCATAGAATAATCATTAAAAGCAAGAAATTTATACTCTTCTATTAACTAATCTGTAGACCTTATTTAAATTCCAGCAGTTGTCCCACTGATGTTCTTCTTTGCTGCAGAATCCAATCTAATAACCCATATTTCATTTGGTCCTCCTGTCTCCTTACCCTTCGCCAATCAGACAGTTCCTCAGTATTTGTTTGTCTGTTATAACCTTCACATGTTTGAAGAATAGAGGCTAGCTATTTTATAAAATGTCTCTATTTGAATTTGGCCGATGTTGCTCATGATTAATGTCAAGTTATGCATTTTTGGCAAGAACACCACAGAAGTGATGCTGTGTCCTTCGCAACCATCTTATCAGAAAGCACATAGTGCTGATTCTCCCATTGCTAGTGAGTTAAGGGTGTGTCCCCAGGTTTCTCCTCTATACACGTGTGAGTTTTTCCTTGGTAATTAGTAAGTACCTTGTAGCAGAGACTATGAAACGTGCAAGTATCCTCTTTCTCATCCTACTTTTGCTCACTAAACTTGATTAATTGCTTATTCTTGCCTGCAACAATTATTACTATGCTGTTTGTCAAATGATGATTTTCTATGTCCCGAATTTCTTCTATGTTAATTAATTTCATCTTTTGTAATGAAGAGCTATTGATTTATTTATTCAGTATAAACTCATAGGTATTTATTTTATTCTCTGAGTTATGATTCATTATTATCGCTCTATTTGTTGCGCAAATTGCTCCCAACTTGGTCATTGGCCATTTCAAGTGGCCCCTATGTCCTTTTGAAATGGTCTCCTCACTTTCTGGCACAGTAAAACATTCCAGCCTCATCTTGTACTTTCCCTGGCCCAGACCTGCAGCTTCATCTTTTTAAAAAATACTTTTGGCCAGGTCATCCCTTGCTTTATACCCTTCAGTGACTCCCAGAGATTAAATCCTGCGGTTTTGCGACCCTTCTGTACTTCTTAAGCTTTAATTTCTTATATTTCCCTCTTGTTCATTTGCACTCTGGGTACATGGGTATTCTGACAGTTCCTAGGACATGCCCAAGTATTGTGACCTCAGGGCCTTTGCATGGCTGGCTCTTCTTTGTACTTCAGCTTTCATTTTGCATTACCTCCACCTAAAAGAGCTCTCACTCTCAAGTGACTCACCCCATTGCACCACTCAACCACCTGTCCTTAGCATTGAGTGTAATCTCTGCTGTGTTTGCTTTAAAAGATACATTGGCAAAACCTTTTCTTTACTTTTGGCATTTTAAAGTGAGGATTAAATCAATATGAATGTAATCGTTTTAAATGCAGACTGATAGAGGAAATGTGAATTAGGCATCAATGTTGTCACCGGTGACATGATTTCCAACCTCTTGAACCTTGAACAATCCTTGCCAAAGTTCTAAACAAAATAAAGTACATACACAAGGCTTAAACCCTTGGACAATTCAGTGTTTATTAAAATCAAGCAGAAAATACATTAGTGTTTACATACAAAACAGGATTAGGTTTTAAGCTCAGGGCATCATAAATAAGCTCAAGATTTTCACCTACTTGAATAGCAGGCTGGGTGCTTGAGGGTCATGTGCAATCTACAATTTTTCATTGAGTCAGACTGCCCTGAACTTTGCAGGAATGTTTAGCATCCCTGACTTGACCCATTCACTGTACCAGTCAAATGGGTCCCCAGTTGATTGAGATTTCTAAAACATCTCCTGGGTGGCGAGGGACATTATTTTTTAGGAAGTCATAACAGGAGCTGAGATCCATAGACAAGGTAGGAAAAGGGACCACAGTAGTACCTTTTGTATTCAATCTCCCCACCTAACCACCAGCAGCTCTCTCAACCTTAGAAACAGGCTCTAACTGGCAGGAAGCTATTCCCAGGCAGGATGGAAACAAAACACCTTTGTGTGAAGTCCTCCTTCATCCTTACTAGGAGTCACCTCTTGGAAGTACCTTTTCTTTGGAGATACAGTGCTCCCAGACCAACATCTATCTAACAAATATAACCTGCCTCACTTAGCCAACCACAACGTCTGCCTCAGTCCACCTTGGTGAAGAAGACAGAGGCGCTCATGTTTACGAAGCTCCTACTCTGTGCCCAGGTGCCTCACATACATCATCTCGTGTAGCCCTCCCCATGCAGCACACAGTAGACATTAACATTCCTGCTTACAGACAAGGAACCTGAGACTCAGAGAGGTCATGCGACTTGTCCAACATCACACAGCTCATAAGTGTCCTATCCTCTCCCCCTGCCCCCACACCATTGTTGCAGCCAACACAACAATACCCACCCAGTGTGAGTCAAAATTATGCCTATTTTTCATCAGATCAACAAAAATATATTTTTGATGTGATTCAGAATTTTAATAATTAGTTTATATGTGCCATGAGATCGAAAAGGTTGAAAATTGTTTCTTTAGAGACACTCAGGAGTTGCGCTTCTGGTACAAGTCCCTATAGTGTGTACAGACAGGTGTCTCTGTGACCGTGAGTAGGTTTGTTTGCTTAGTGATGACAAGGGTCACCAAAGCTAGGAAAAACCTAGAAACCGCAGCATCTACCCCAATCACTAGGAGAAATCAAAACACCTTCTGTACAACCAAATGCTTTTGAGTTTCCTGTGCCTGTAGCTATGTCTGTGATAATATAACTAGAATCTTTGTGTTGCCGGTGACAAAAACCCAAATCAAACTAGGTGCAAAAGGAAATTTGTTGGCCTCTATAAATGAACCTTTGGGGAAATCCTCGGATGTGGCTGGATTCAAATGCAGAAATCTCTCTGCATTTCAAGAAGCTGCTGTTATCTTCTTTTTTGCTAAAGTCCCATGTTGTAATGCTGTTTAAGCATCTCAGGCAAACAGGCCCAGAACTCGGTCAGGGCACCTTTGGACAATGGTGTGCCAGTAGGAAGTCACTCTCCAAGTAAGGAGTGAACAAGTGCCAGGGAACATAGGTGGGAGCCATCTGCCCCTGCGGAAAGAATTTTATCCCTGATGTTGTATAGATTCAGTCATGATAATAAAAAGCTCACTGACCTTTAGTCAATTTTTATTGCTGTTTTTAAATGATCTACAGACAGTACTCCCTGAATTCCTGCACTCAGGACATGTCTCCACCAGCCTGCTGGCACACTTCTAGATGCACAAGTCTCTCAGCACACTCACCTGGAGAGACAAACAACTCCCACAGCTTCATCCACCACCTCTTGGTGGGTGACTTCCAAACACCTCTCTCCCTTGGTGGCATCATTAGCTGCCTGCAGGAAGGACATTTCCACTTAAACAGCCCACTATGACTGATAATGAACTCTACCTGGCTTCTCCCCCTGTGCTTCTGATCTCAAAATATGCATCTATATAACAAGCAGTGAAGAGGGTCATCAGGAATGTGTGAAGTTGCAACCCTAAACTTGAAGTCAAGTCAGCAAGGCCTTCCTCAAACTGCTCTGTGCTGCACATCCTACCAGGTTGATTGAATGTGACCTGACATTGACATTGTTTATTCACAAATCTCTTTCACAAATGTCCATGACACACAGAGTGTATGCTTTCCCCAGCCACTTCTCAGACAAGAAAAGGAACGAAGCACAGGTCACCTTTCTTGCTTCTTGCCTTTGTTGCCACGTGGACCCCAGCTTTTGTGGTGCCCAGGCCTGGAGGAGTCATTCAAGAATTCCTGAAGAGGTTCTCTGAGTGGCCTCCAGTGTGTTTTTGTCCCTGGAGCCATCTGGGGCAATGGAGGTGGAGCTTGAGGGTAAGGGAACCCTACAGAGTTCAATCATTTCTGAAATATATTTCCATACCTGACTCTTACAACCTGGAATTTCAAAGGGACTATTTGGATTCATTTCCACAAGACCCCAAACTTTATACCTACCCCACCCCCAGTTCTGACAAGGCTAGTTCATGCATGATATTCATTAAAATACTTGCCAAGTGTCCCATTGTTTCTTTGATATTTACATACTCATCTGTTCTTTCCCACTAACCTGTGATGGCTGAAAGAGTCATTGCCCCACTTTAGAGAAGAAGAAATTAAAGCTCAGTGAAATTAACATGACTTTGCTAAAGTCCCACCGCTGGTGAGTGGGGGAGTCAGGACCCAAACCTGGACCTGGGCGCCAGGATCTCATATAATGCTCACTGGCAGGGAAGAATGTCATCCCCTGGGCAAGGCCACTCCACTCACAAACGCCATGCTCCCAGTCAAATTAGCACACTTAGAGAGAGTCATCCCTTTGAGTAACAGTGTTGAGTCATTATATAGTGGCTGGTAGAAATTCACTTACCACATGCCTCCTGAGATCACAGCACCAAGCCTGTAGGCGATTGCCAGGGAGCAAAGGAAGGCACAGGCAAGCAGCTGAGTGCCATGTAGAAAGGTAAATCTTGCAAGGCGGGCCTTTGTAAGGGACTGGGGACCTGCGTGCATCAGATTCTTAGAGCAGAACTAGGACTAGCTGAAGGGCAGTAGGTTTGCCTTCTGGCTGTGTCTGCATTCTCTCTCCTGTAACAGGGACAGGGATCAGGATTAGGCATAACCTCTCTGGCTGCATTCACCAAGGCCAGCTCTGCTCACCAGAAGGACAAACATGAGAAGGGCCAAAAGAAAACATATACAGGGGTGGGCAAAATTACTTAATAATAATTCTAATTAAGCCAGTAATTAATAAGTAATACAAGAATAAACTGTTTCATGTGCTCACAACTGTAAACCTACTTTTACCCCTCTTTGTATGAGGTTGTCATACTGGCATCCTTCCCTAAAGGCTGACCTCATGATCTTGGAGACATCCTCTCTAACCATGTTTTTAGCAATTCACTCATTAGTTCATTCATTCACACATTACCTGAACACTCCAAGCTGGCTTCTAGGGAGGCAGGGAGACAGAGCCATACCCTCCAGGCCACTGTCAGGATACCCTCCAGGCCACTGTGGAGGCAGCTAACATGGAAGCAGCACATACCTTTGGATTTTAATTGTACCTGGACTTAAGTTAAAACTATAACAGTCAATATTTATATACCTAGCCTGGCCAGAATGTCATCATGGAACCAGTAAGGAAACTCTCAGGAATGAGTTAATAAAGTTAGCTTGCCCAGAGAGGTTCTTGGTGAGGTGGCCCAATAGATCATCCCACTTAGCTCTTCCTGGTTAATGAATTTTGGTTAATGAACTAATTTTCCTTTGAAGCATACCTGTGTAAATGAACATAGCCACTAAGATAAAAACCCAACCCAGTGATGTCAAGTTGAAGATGACTTCTCTAGAGTCTCTTCCCTTGCCACTCCCCATTTTCCTGTTCCCTGTTTTCCTTCACCCAATAAACTCAAGGCTTGATTCCACAGCAGTCTCTGGGTGTGATTTCTCTCAGCAAGGCTCTCCTGACAGCCATCACTGACTTCTTGGCCTCTTCCTAAATGTCCAAGCTCCCTGGTCAGCTTAACCCTAGAGTTTCTAAAATACATTGATTCTTGTAAGCAATCAATGGAACCCTTGAATGTTTTTATTTATCACTATGAATTTTTCTGGAGAACAGTCCCCACCTTGGCTTCATCAGATACCCACAAAATGACCTGCTATTTAGGGTCATTACCAGAGTAGTGCTATAATAGTATTCTTCTGTGGATACTTCCAACAATACCCAGTGGGCTGGAAATCCTTCCCACTTGCAGCAGCATGTTCTATAAAAGGAATCGATGCACTAATAAACCAACCCTGAAGTTTAACTTTCTCTATATAATGAGTTCCATTTGTAATTGAGGACTAAATTTGTTCACATTTGGTAACAGAAGGCTAGAGCTGTCAACACAGACATTTATACATGTCACGAAGGCCCTAAAATAGCTGTTGAAGCCAGCCACTAGATTCCATAGAGCTGATGCCTTAATGGAACCATTCTTTTCTCATTGCAAAATAGTTTCCACTTCGATAAACACACTGTCAACTGCAGCAAAAAAAAAAAAAAGTAAGTTTCGGTTTTGGGGTTTGGGTTTTTTTTTTTAATAGTACCACTGCGGTCTTGCAGGAAGACCTGTTTACATTATATTCTCAGATTAATATTATATTGGTATATTTTAAACAGAGTTTTAAAGATGAGAACCTGTTTTCTTCTGCAGATTAATTTACACCGTTCTAAAGACATGAATCCAAACTGGTTTGGTAATTTCCTTGCCAATTGCTAGCTATACTTACAGTTTTAGCAGTTAATTTGGAAATGCAACAAAATCATAGCAAGAGAAAGGACATACAAAACTTTATGTGCAGTGATTCCCAACAGCATTGGGAATCTCTCCCTCTCTCTCCCTCTCTCTCGCTCTCTCATTTATTAAAGCTGAGGAGTGAAATGAGGAAAGGCTTAGGATAGAAGGAGCAACAAGAGAGAGCCTTGGTGGGGCTGCTTTGGTTCTCTAGATGTTAAGAAAGAAATGAGCAAGGAGGGGCTGCCATTGGCTCATTGAAAGGTCAGAGAAAAGGGCCTTGGAGACAAGTTCATGAGTATTGCTGCCCACCCTTCCCATGGTTACAAGTCCCATGATGGGGCCCCAGATGTTTTTTTTTCAAGTATCTGCCTGAGAGGACATCATGAGTATGATCTGAAGAGGGCATGCCTCCCTTACCCGTATTCTTTATCAGACAATAAGTGTTGGGAAAGCAGAGTATGGGGATGGACCAGGGACTGGAAAGGACAAGTTTCAGGGGTGGCTCCAGTTGGAAGAGGGCCTAATGTGGTATATGACTTGAACCTATGGGACCTATGTGCATATGTTGCTGCCTCCTCCTTCCCTCTTCTTTCCCTCCCGAAAATTTTCTGAGCTCAGAGCAGGGCATTCACTTTGCAACCAGCTTCCCAAGAACATTTAATATCTTGAACAACTTCCAAGCAATTATTGAGTGACTACTGTTTTGAACTTTACTAGAGCCACTTAGGAAAATGTAGTTAAAAACTAATTGTGAGCCCTGGCTGTGACATAGTGGATAAGGCACCAGCCTGAGAGCCCAAAGGTCACTGGTTTGATTCCCCAGTCAGGGCATGTAACCAGGTTGCAAGCCAGGTCTCTAGACAGATCTGTAGCTGGAGGCAGGTGAAATGCAACCATACATTGATGCCTCTCTCCCTCTCAGCCTCCTTCCCTTCCTCTCTCTCTAAAATAATAAATAAAATCTTTAAAAAAATAACTGTGAAGTCAGAAGTGACACAAAATAAACAGAAAATAGCAGATGATAGGTAATTAAGTATTAAATTATGAACAGTTGATTCAGAGCATTGAGTTTAGAGAACAGAGATGGCAATGTTGGCTTGATTACTGTGATAGATTTGAAGTAGAGATTAGATTATAAAAGACTATGGCTTCTATGGGTGCTCTTCTCCTCTCCTCCCTCCTCTCCTCCCCTCCCTTCCCCATTTTCCTTCCCCTGGCTCCCTTTCTCTCTGAAGTCAGCTACTAAATCATAAGCTTTTTGTGTGTGGAGAAGTCACATGGTGAGAAACGGAAGCTTAACCAATGACCAGGTGAGTGAGCTTGAAAGTAGATTCTCCAACTTGAGTCAAACCTTAGGAAGACTCTGGCCCAGGAGACAGCTTCACTGCAACTGCACGAGAGACCTTGGGTCACCTTCACCTGGCCGAGCTGCTGATTCCTGGCCTCAAACACTGACATAAGTGTTTGCTGTGTTAAGCTGCTAAATTTTATATCTCACAGCTCATGTAGGGTAAGATGGGCCTTAACCAGCAGATAGAAGGGATGGTCCCAAAACAGAGCCTGAAAGAGGAAATTGAGCTGTGGGATTTTCCTGCCTCTAGGTCCCAAAGCTCACTCTCCTGATTCAATTCAGGTTGCCACACAGGTTATTCTTTATGCCTGGTGCATGATCCCCTACAGATCTTCCTGTTTGCCTTTCAGGTCAGGGCTCAAACATCACCTCTGGCAGGAATCTCCCCTGATCTCCTCAGCTGGGTGAGTTGCTCTACCTTCTAGGATCCCACTCTTCCTCTTCTTCCTGTATTTCCTTTCATCAGAGCCCTGATTTGTTATGGCCTATTTACTTGCCTGTCTATCCCACCAAACTGAGCAACCTGAGGGCAGGGCTGATCCCAGCATCTAGCTAAGTCCTTGGCACACAGTGGGTACCCAGGAAGGATTAGAAGGCCTTCTATACCTAAGAGCCGTAGAGAGCTCCTGGGAAAGAAAAATAAGCATCTGCAGAACAAATGATGCCTGGCTTGAAAGCAAAGAGAGAGTCTTTAGGACACACAGGAAGTGACTTCTTCCTCTCAGAGAAGCTGGGGGCTGGCATAGAGATGAAGGCAGACAAGCCCCCTGCCTCAGAGCATAAACCCTGTTTTCAATCTGGGCTGGCAAGAGTGACTGGGGTCCCAAGGCCAGTCCTGAGACCAGAAAGCCAGCTCTGGACAGAACACAGCACCCAACGAGGCCTGGACCATTATGCCTACCCAGGCGACCGTGGCTGAAAAGCCAGCCTGTCTTTATTTAGGAGCCAGACCTACCTGCTCTGAGGGGAAAGGAGCCTAGGGCCAGGTATGAGGCCAGCAGGACCAGCCAGTCTAACCTGGGAACCAGTTTGGTTAATCAGAAACTAGGCTGCTAGAAGAGGTTTAGGCAGTGGGGGAGGGGAATACGGCACAGAAGTTTTCCATTTGTTTACTTAAGATTTTATTTAGGAAAACTCAGTTCAAACTCATAAGAAATAGTTTATTTCCTCTATTTAAGAAAGACACAGGGATAGAGAAGGAGGCTATCTTGGAAATAAAAATTTTCTTGAATCTCACTGAACCTCCCATCCAACCTTGTTCTACACAAATACCCTCAGCCCAGGCATGTGAGGTCGCGATCAGCAGCAGCAGCACCCCGGCAGGCTGAGATCAAGGTTATGTGGTAAGTTTATGACTGAATGCAGGGCAATGCAGGTGGCACTGCCCAAATGGGATATGCCTGTTAGTATAAATCACGCGTGCCGATCATGGATGATTAACCCAGCCCAAGTCCAATCTGTCCAATCTCCACCCACAATCCTCAGAACATGTATACGTATATTCCCACCCATATATCCCTCACCAGGTTCAGTTTTGAATTCACATAGGTTTAAATGTGTTAGAGTGCCTTCAAACCAAGAAAGACCAATAATTATATTAGTTATAAATATTTTCCCTAGTTTGTCACTTGTTATTTTTGTTTTATTTTGTTTTGTTTTGTTTTAATTGGTATTTCTTTGCTCTATGGAAAACTTTAACTTCAGTCACCAAATTTATCATTTTTTTTTTCCATCTCAGTTTTGTGCCATGTTTAAGCCAGCTTTCCTCATCCCAAATTATATCTGTTTGAAATCTTCCATGTTTGCTTGTAAAATGTTTATGGTTTCATTTGTTAAATCAATGTTCTTGAAATATAATTTACATACAACAAAATGTACCTGGTCCAAGTATATAGCTCAATCAGTTTTGACAAACATGTAGATCCAAGTAACCAGTAATATAATAAAAAGCATTTCCACCACTTCATGGAGTTGAGTTGCTTCTCTTTCTAGTCAATCCCCTCCTCCTGCCCCACTCCAAAGCAATTAACAATCTGCTTTTTTCCTCTTTAGATTAGCTTTTCTTCTACTAGAATGCCATATTGGAATTGCACAGTGTGTCTTTTATATCCAACTTCTTTCACTAAGCTTAATGTCTGTGAGTCGTAGCCAAGATATTGTGTATCTTTGCTGTTGTTGAGCAGTATTTCATGAGTAAGTTATAGTTTGTTTATCCTTTCACCTACTGGATATTTCCCAATTTTTGGATATTATGAATAGAGCTGCTTGGCTTCACTTGTTTGGTTTGGTTTTGTTTGGTTTGGTTTCTGGTGGTTTAATTTTTTAAAATAGACTGATTTTTAGAGCAGTTTTAGGTTCACAACAAAATTAAGTGGACTCCCATCCAAGTACTAACCAGGCCCGACCCTGTTTAGCTTCCGAGATCAGATGAGATCGGGCGCGTTCAGGGTGGTATGGGGGACAGAGGGGAGCAAAAAGGGGATGGATGTAATACAACAACAATAAAATTTTAAAAATAAATAAATAAAAACAAAATTAAATGGAAAGTAGAGAATTTCCATACACACAGTTTCCACGCAATCACAATCCACTGTCAACATTCCTGATGAGATGGGGCATCTGTTATCATCATGAACCTACACTGACACATCAAGATCACTCTAAGTCCTTAATTAACCTTAGGTTTCACTCATGGTGTTGTACATTCTACGGGTTTTGTCAAATGTGTAATGAAATATATCCACCATTATAGAATCATACAGAATAGTTTCACCACCATAAAGATTCACTGTGCTCTGCCTATTCATCCCTCCCTTCTCCGGTCTCTGGCAATACTGATCTCTACCCTCTCTCCATAGTTTTACTTTCTCCAGAATGTCCAAGGTTACAATCAAAGCATATAGTCTTCTCAGACTGGTTTCTTTCTCTTAGTAATATGCTTTAAGTTTCCTCCAAGTCTTTTCATGGCTTGATAGCCCATTTCCTTTTAGAGCTAAATAATATATTATGCACAAGTTTGTATGAGGACATACGTTTTCAACTCCTCTAGGTAAATATCAAGGGGTACAACTGCGAAATCATATGGTAAGAGAATTTCAGTTTTGTAAGTAACTGCCAAACTGTCTTTCAAAGTGGCTGTATCACACTGCATTCCCATAAGCAGTGAATGAGCATTCCTGTTGCTCCATATTCCTGTCAGCATTTGGTGGTGTCAGTGTTTTGGATTTTGGCCATTCTACTAGGTGTGTAGTGGTATCTCGTTTTAATTGGTATTTCCCTGATGATGTATAATGCTGAACACCTTTTTATATGCTTACTTGCCTTTGTTTATTTTCTTTGGTGATATGTCTGTTCAGGTCTTTTGTTCATGTTTTTATTTTATTGTTTTCTTATTGTTGAATTTTATGAGTTCTTTATTTTAGAGAATTTTTCTCCACTTTGTGGCTTGTCTTCTCATTCTCTTGACTTAACTTTCTATATTTAAATCTTTGATCTGTCTAGAATTTGTTTTGATCCAACTAGTGATGTGGGGAATGCAAGTTTTGTTTGTTTGTGGCAGATGCAACAATCCAGTAATTCCAACATGATTCATTGAACAATTCATTTTTCCCTACTAATTTTAAATATGTTTTTGGACATAAAAAATAGAATATCTTTTAAAGTCTGTATCTACTCATTACTTAAAAATAAGAGATGCCTATATACTACATAACACTTCTTAAACTATGACAAGATACCTCAGTCATTTTCATGCATGTGCTCACCATATCCTAGAGTTTATTGTAAATAGTAGTTGTGTAATCTACATTGCTGAACTTTTCCCCAAGGACAAATTAAGGGTTCCCTGAAAATAGAGAACTCCCCTTAAACTTACCTACCCCCTCAATCCTTAAGGGCAGAAATCCAGTTACTTCTCTTTTTTATAAGATTTTGTTCATCATTTTTAGAGAGAAACGCAGGGAAGGAGGAAGAAAGGAAGAGAAACAGCAATGTGTGGTTGCTTTTTACTTGTCTCCAGCTAAGGACCTGGCTGGAGACCTGGTTGGAGACCTGATTATGTGCCCTGACTGGGGAACTGAACCAGCAACCTTTGGGTTCACAGGCAGGAGCCTATCCACTGAGCCACCAGCCAGGAGCCAATCAGGACCCAGTTACTTCTTATATCAGCATATCTTTACATAGTTCAAGTACCACTTCCCCTTTGAGGGAAAAGGGCCCTTCTGCTCCTATTAAGATGGAAATACCCTGGAGCAGAAGCTGTAACACCTCTGAAAGATCACTAGCTACCTGCCCCACACACTGGCCACTCCTTCCTCCTTATTGACTATTTCTTAAAACGGTTCCTGGTACTCTCCGAAGAGAAGGTGGTAATGTGAACTGTGGTCCCAGTAAAATAAAGATCACTTCTGTTTTGTGTTCTTTGCTGACAGTCTTCCAGGCCAGCAGGAAACCATCTGGGCTGGAGGGAGGCCTCCCCTCACTGCACAGAGGGCAGCTTAGGTCAGGTTCCCTTTCTCCTGCTCAGGGGTCTGGGCAGGAAGAGGAGGCCTTCAGCTTGACCAGTCCCCTCCCTTACCCCAACTCCTCCTGGACAGGTTCTGTTTTCCCAGCATTTCCAACTGCCATCCTTCCCACCCTGGGCTTCTCCCTCCCTTTTCTTCCCTTTGAATATTTTGTTTTCCTTTTCATAAAAATTAATTTGCAGCTTTCCTCAGGGGAGCTGAAGGCTGGAGCTGAGCAGAGAATCCTCTGGGTAGAGTGGCAGTCTCTGGTGAGACAGAAAGAACGGGGCAAGTTCCAGTACTTTCAAGATTGCCATAATTCAGTTACTCACTGCTCCCAGCAGTGTTCTCAAGAGTTTTAGCCCTGGCTGGTGGCACAGTGGATAAGGCCCCGGTCCGCAAACCCAAAGGTCACTGGTTTGATTCCTCAGCCAGGGTACATAACCAGGTTGCAAGCCAGGTCTCTAGCCAGGTTCGTAGCTGGAGGCAGGTGAAAGGCAACCATACATTGACATTTCTCTCCTTCTCTGCCTCTCTCCCTTCCCCTCTCCCTAAAATAATAAATAAAATCTTTTTTAAAATAATAAAAAAATAAATTTTAAAAATTAAAAGAGTGTCTGATGAACATTTCACAGAGGACAAATTAATAAAACATGCAATTAAATGTTCCCTTCTACCAACTCAACCTTACAAATGGCCCACAGCCTCAGGCCTTTATGTGGAGCTCACTCTGTTGGCAGACCTGAAGTGGGGTCAGGGCTCTGTCCAGCCACCACCCACAACAGCCTAGTGCAGCTCCTGGTTCCTTTCCTGCCTCCCATCTAGTTTCCACATATTACCAGAGTGGTCTTTTGCAATGCAAACTGAGTCTCACACTATCATGCTTTAAACCCTCCAAGGAGAAGGAACCAGCAGTCCTCTCTTGAGCACCAGTGAGTGGCCTGGGGATAGCCCAGGGCACAGGAAAGAGCAGGGTACCAAGAGGTGTCAGGCTCGGGGTTAGGGGTCTGGAGAGGCATTATTGGCTCCAATGCTCACAAATCATTTTACTTGAGCCTCTGTTCCTCATGTCTACATGATGGTGGCAATTTCCTCAAATGGGATTGTCCTGAAAATGAACTGAAACTACATAGAAAGCAAATACATGTCAGGTAGTAGAGGCTCAATGAATGGCACTTACTGTTCCAGCCAAATCATCCAGGACTCAGTAGTAAGACCTCGTCCTATTCATGGAAAGTGTTCCTAAGTCAGCACCTTCTATATGAGAAATCTTGGCTAAAAACTACGTCTACACAAGGTACCATGTACTGTACTTTCTCCCTCCTCCCTATGCACTTACTCTTCCCTTCCCCTGACTTTCTCCTTGTTCCTCTGAGAGCACTCTGTCCAGCCACCACCTGCAACGGCCTAGCACAGCTCCTGGTTCCTTCTTGCCCCACTTCCATCTAATTTCCACATATTACCAGAGTGCACTTTTGCAATTGAAAACTGAGTCTTGCAATATCATGCTTTAAACCCTCCAGAGGCTTTCCATTTCACTTAGAATATGTAATCCTGGCCATAGCTTCCAAGTGCATATAGGAACAGGCTCCTGGCCACCTGGCCAGCTCTATCTCCAGCCAGTTTTTCCCCCTCACACTGCTCCTGCCTGACTGCCATGCCTTTTCCTTAAATTCATTCATGGCTGTCACATGTGCTATTCCTGAAAATTCACTTGTGCCCTGTTACAGGCTGGATTCTACCCTCCCCAAATTCATATAATGGTGTCTGAAACTTCAGCACCTCAGAATGTGACTGTATTTAGACACAGGGCCTTTAAAGAGGAAATTTCAGATAGATATCGGTGGGCTCTAATACAATGTGACTGACGAGTGCCTTTATAAAAGGAAATTAGAGCACAGCCACACAAGACCAAGGGGCAACCATATAAAGACGCAGTGAGAAGGCAACCATCTGCAAGCCAAGGAAAGAGGCCTCAGAAGAAACCATACTTGCCAACACCTTGACCTTGATCTTTTGGCTTCCAGAACCACAAGAAAATAAATTTCTCATGGGTCTAAGCCACCCAGTCTGTGCTGTACCTTATTATAGCAATTCTAGCAAGTGAATGCAACCCCAATCTTCACAAGACTGGTTTCCTATCACTTTCAGCTCTGAGCATAAATGTCCCCAGAGAGGATGTCCATAACTACTTAGTCTAAACTACATCCTTTCATTATTTGTTTTTCTTCAAAGTAAAACAGTTTCCTAGTATGACATTATTTTATTTGTTGATCACCATATTGCCAGCAGTACACTAGAATAGAAACTCAATGAGAGCATATATTCTTTTTTCTAGAGAGAGGAGAAGAAGGGAGGGAGAAATAGAGGGAGCGAAACATTGATGTGAGAGAGAAACATTGATTGGTTGCCTCTAGCATGTGCCCTGACCAGGGACAGACCATAACCCAGGCATGTGCCCACCCTGACCAGGAATCAAGTTGGTGACCTTTCATTTTGCAGTCAACACTCAACCAATTGAGTCACAGCCATCAGGGAGAGAGCATACATTTCTTATTACTCTTGTCTTCATTGCTCTGCCAAGACAGTACCTGGCACAGAGGGGACATGGAAAATATTTATTGAATGTCCATGATGCCAAGTGCCAAGGAGTCTACAAAGACAAATGGGAAATAATTCCCAACCTGTGGAAGCATGGTGCCTGCCCTATATATGACAGGAATCCTGGTGTTCAGGAAGTGCATGGGTCTGAGAATTGGAAAAGTCATGGTCTGGAGAGGCCAGCACAGAGCTGTGGAAGGACAAAGGAGGGAAGAGAAGTGTACTGACATGTCTGAAAGCCTGGAGGATAGAAACAACTGTGATTGTGGGCAACACCAGCACTCTCATTGGCACAGAGAATGTATGCTTGGAGGAAGGAGTGAGAGACTGGGAGGTAGAGAATGACAGGGACTTCACCATGAAGTGCCAAACTAAGGGAGTTGAAATTTCTTCTCTCTATCTCTTCCTCTCCCCCCCTCCTCCTCTCTTTTGTTGTCCTTCCTCTACTTCTTCATCTTCATCATCTCTCTCCCACTCTCCCACTCTAAGTAGGAAAAGAAAACCCAACCTCATCACTGTGTTGTAAGAACTGAAGGAAATAATATGTGAAAGCATACCCTAATGCATCAGATTCCTAATGGATAAAAAGCAGTTAAATAAAAGTTGCCTAACTGCAACAAATGTTTTATTTCTAGGACTTGACTGGATGGTGCACTATGTCTCATTCACACCCACAATTTTACCAACTTATCACTTCCTCAATCACCTACCTGTGACTATCTAGTGATGAGCTAGATTCTGTCTGTACATCCTCTCTTTGCCCATAAAGAGTGGAATCATGTACACAATTTAAAGGAATCAAGTGATATGAGCAGTGGATGCAGTCATGCTTAAAACAATCCTATAGTTCAGCTAAAATTATGGTTTCTAATTTAATTCCATAGTGATCAGGGAAGATATATATAACATAAGCCCTCTTACATTTTTTCAGATATCTTTTGTTGACCCAGAAATGTTCTGCCTAGTAAATGTTCCCTGTGCACTTGAAAAAAAAATGTTATATTCTGCTTTTGTTGACAAAGGTACTCTATAAATGTCAATTAGGACAAGTTAGTTGATCGTGTTGTTTGAAGCTAATATATCCTTGCTGATTGTCTAACTTGTTCTATCAGCTTTCTTTTGACTAAAATTAGCATAGATATCTTTTTTCACCTTATTATTCTAAGATAGTTGTGCCTTAATACTTAAATAATAGGGAGTATACCTAGTATAGTTGGGCCTTATTTTTCGTCCAATTTGACTACCTCTTCCTTTTAATCATGGCCATTTACATGCAATAGGTTTGCCAGAGTTGGGTTTAAATCTATCATCTTGATATTTGTTTTTTATTTGCTCTATGTGCTCTTGTGCCCTTCTTCTACCTTTGATTTGATTGTATATATTTTATAATTCAATTCTACCTCTTTTGTTGGCTAATTAGTTATAATTTTGTTGTAGGAGTGGGTGTTGAAGGGTTTACAGTACACAGCTTTAACTTAACAGTTTATTTTCAAATGATACGACACTCCTTTGCATATATATAAGAAATCTACAATAGCATATTTGGGGTCATTTATTCCTGCTTCTTTGCATGCCTGGTAATCTTTGACTGATGCCAGACATTGTGATATTTTTGCATTCCTATAATATTCTCATCCATAGCTCTGGATGCATTTAATTATACACAATTTCATCCTATCACATTTCACTTTTAAGATGTATTAGGCAGGACTAGAACAGCGTTTATTCTAGGCCTAATTCTTCCCCTTTACTGTGGTGCTGTCCCCAATGTCCTATGCTTGGTTAGATTTCCCCTTTTGGCTGATGGGAGTGTTCCTGGCCCTGTATGAATGCCAAGTACTATTTCTCTAATTCTTTGAGAAGGTGTTTCTTTTTCTTTTCCCCCTTCTTCAGGTAGTTTCCTCATGTGCATGTACTGATATGTACTTGGGCTAAAACTTAAGGAGGATCATCTGCAGATACCTGGGGTTTCCAGTACTTTATTTCACAAACCATAGCTGCCTTGGTCTCCCTGGACTCTCAGCTACCATTTCCTCAACCCAGAGAGTCTGCCAGGCTCTGCCTGTTGCATCTTCCTGCACTGTAGCCTGGAAACTCTCTCCAGGCAATAAGCAGGGGCAATTTATGGCTTGCTTTGTTTCCCATCTCTTAGGAGTCATCTTTCACTGCCTATCAAGTGTCTTAATGCTCTGGCCTAGTGGCTCAGTTGGTTAGAGCATTGTTTGGATATGCCCAGGTTGTGGCTTCAATCCCAGGTCAAGATGCATGCAAGAGGCAACCAGTGAATGCATGACTGGATGAAACAAGTCAATGGTTCTTTCTCTCTCTCAAATCAATCAGTCAATAAAAATTGTGTCTTGAAAACATAGGTTTATCTCTCTACACCAGGCCTCTCTCCTTTCTTGCAGAGTGAATAAAAACTTTATGATCTCCAAAAATAAAACAAGCAAAAAGAAAAATAAACAAAACATTAGTTTAATGAGTTACATTTTGCCTGGTTTTAACATTTCTGATCCATGCTACTCCATCTTGTTTGGAAGTAAAAATCTTTCAGAGCCAAAATTAAGAAAAAGCTGTGGAAACAGCTCTAGGTATTTCCTAGTCAATACAAACATAAAAAACAAATTGTTTGGAATTCTATATAGCAGAAAGAAAGAAGGAACTTGTACCCTTTGCAACAATATGGATGGAACTGGAGAGTATTATGCTTAGTGAAATAAGCCAGTCAGTGAAGGACAAATATCATATGATCTCCCATATGTCCCATTACGGGACAATAATGAGCAAAACTAACAACAAACAAAACAGAACCAAG
The DNA here is from genome assembly GCA_004026585.1 of Noctilio leporinus. Classification (NCBI taxonomy): domain Eukaryota; kingdom Metazoa; phylum Chordata; class Mammalia; order Chiroptera; family Noctilionidae; genus Noctilio; species Noctilio leporinus. Next base: position 15,717 of record PVIW01007971.1, on the reverse strand, counting down.
TATATGAATACAAGGAATAGGCCTTCAGTGGTCAGGGGGAACGGGGTTGGGGGGAAGGGGCAGGCAGAGGCAAAGAAGGGCAGCAGCTTAGACAAGAACCTAGTATAAAGGAACCATGGACACAAACAACAGGTGGGATTGACTTTGGGGGGAATGGGTGGGTGGGGAGGGGGACAGAGGGGAGCAAAAAGGGGATGGATGTAATACAACAACAATAAAAAACAAAAATTGTTTTAACTGTAGCCAAGAAATTGGATGAAGATGGCTTCACAGACATTCTGGAAGAAGGTATTACAGGATGAATTGGGGAACAGAGAGAAACGTTAAGCACAGAAGGTTCTTAGCCTGTATCTCTGGGAGATTTCGAGGCTTTCCGCAATAAGTTGGAGGAGGTTGTGGCTTTGCCTTCCAGCACTGGTCTTTGACCAGTGCACCCCAAGAACAACGGGACTCCTCAGTCCTGTACTCCACTTTCCTTTTGTTCACTTGACTACTAAGCGGTATTTGAGAGCATGGGTGGAGGTTAGAGAAGGTAGAAAGTTGCTGAACTGGTTTTTCTTGCCCCAGACTCAAAGGAACTGGCCACTTGGAAAATGAAGCTGTTATCACTCTCTTCTCCACCAAATATTTGTCAACGGATGCTTCGCATTGCTTTGCTGCCTACCCAAATGTCTGTCCTTTTAACCACTGGCCCCTGACTGTGGGTGCTTACCCAGGTACTGAGAGGGGGAAAAAATACCAACTACACTTTAGCTTCGGAGGCTGAGAGCTCCAAATTAGCACATGTGAACCCATTAAAGAATGCTCCAAGGATAAATCCTACATTTTCATTTCCAGACTGAAAGGCCCCACTGACTACCTAGTCAGTGAATGAATAGACCTCACCACCAACATGGCACTTTGTCATGAAATTTATCCAAACTAAGGATTAAAGATGGATCCTAAAAGAGCAAAACAGATGCTATATATAAAGATCAGGGGTACAAATGGAGCCAAATTTCTCAATATTAGCTCTGGAAGCTAGAAACCATGGGCAATGACTTAAAAAATCAGAGAGAAGATGATTTTCAATCTAGAATCCTATACTTAGCCAAATTATCAGATGTGAGGATACAAGAGAAGCATGCAATATCTAATAATAATGTGCTCCTTTTCCTTGGCAACTGCTCAAGGATGTATGTCAGCAAAATGAAGCAGCAAATAGAAACAGAAAAATAAAAACAAACAAATAATAAGATCCAGGAAGCGGGTAGAGACCTGTGAATCCCAGGATGTCAGCTGGGCAGAAGATAGCGGGGACTTCCCTAGAGGAAGGGAAAAATGGGATTGATAGACTGAAAGTTAAATATCATGAAAATTATATTTTGGGGTCATTGTTAGATATGATGTACTATGTAGAAAAATTAAAGATAGGTATAGAACATTAAGCAAATAAGAAAAAAGTGCAGTTCTTAACCAAGAAAAGTAAACATTTGTACAAGAAAAATATGTACACCATGTGGCTTCACAGGGGACAAAATTTGCATAGTCTTAATAAAATTAAGCAATTGTAGATTTCACTAAAAACTGTGATAAAACTATTGGGAAGGTGAAACAGGGAAAACAGGGAATAGAATGGTGGAGCAGAAAAGCTAAATCTGCATCTATTATCATCAGAAGTGTAATATATAATGTCTGAAATCAATAAATCAAGAAAAATAGCATGAACTGCTATTACTGAGAAATATGAAACTTAATAAAAAATGAAAAGTTGGAAGTGGCTCTCTCTAGGAGCAAAAATGAGGAAACAGGAGTAATGTGGTAGGGAGTCTGATTTTTTTCTTTTTCTTTTTCTTTTTTTTCTTAATATTTTATTTATCATTTTTAGAGAGAGGAGAAGGGAGAGAGGCAGAAAGACATCAATGTATGATTGCCTTCCACCTGCCTCCAGCTATGGACCTGGCTGGAGGCCTGGCTTGTAACCTGGTTACATGTCCTGGCTGGGAACCGAACCAGTGGCATTTGTTTGCAGGCTGGTGCCTTATCCACTGTTTCACCAGCCAGGGCCTGATATTTTTCATTATACATTTTCTAATACTATATATTTACTTTTTGACCAGCATGCACATTGCTTTCATTTTTTTAACTTGTGGTAAAATGTGCATAACATAAAATTTACCATTTTCACCATTTCTGGGTGTACAATTCAGTGGCATTAAGTACATTCACATTATTGTGTAACATCTCCACCAACATCTTCGCAACATTTTCGTCTTCCCAAACTGAAACGTCATACCCACTAAACACTAACTCTCCTATTCAACCTTCTCCCAGCCCCTGGCAACCACTATTTTATATTCTTTTGTTATAAATTTGACGATTCTAGGTATTTCATATAAGTAGAATCATGCAGTATTTGTCCTTTTGTGATGGCTTATTTTACCTTCCATAATATATTTAAGGTTCATCTCTGTTGTAGTATGTTCCAGAATTTTCCTGTTTTAAGGCTGAATAAATATTTAACATTGTATGTATTGTATATACATATTTTGTTTATCCATTCATCTGATGATGGACACATGGGCTGTTTCCACCAATTGGCTATTGAGAATAGTGGGGCAATGGACCTTATTGTGAATGTATCTACTTGAGTGTCTGTTTTCAATTCTTTGGGGATACATAGCTAGACGTGGAATTGCTGTATCATATGGTAATTCTGTTTAAGTTTTTGAGTAATTGCCATCCGTTTTTCACAGAGCTGCACAATTTTACATTCCCACCAGCAACTCACAGGGTTCCAATTTCTCCACATCCTGACCAAACTAGATATCTTCTGATTTTGCTTGTTTTCTTTTCTTTTTAGAATAGCCACCCTAATAGTGTGAAGTAGTATCTCATTCTGATTTTGATTTTGATTTTCATAACGAGTAGTGATGTTGAGCATCTTTTTATGTACTTATTCATCATTTGTAAATCTTTGGAGAAATATCTATTCAAGTTTTTTGCCTGTTTTATGAATTGGGAATTATTATTATTATTATTATTATTATTATTATTATTACTTTGTGATAAAACCAAAGAATTAATGCTAAAAGCAAGATCCCAATGCCAACAGACAAACGGGGTTTCAAAGCAGGGACTTCGGTAGGGTCCTTGGATTGGTCCTTTAATGGGAGACAGGGTACTAATTCTGTATTCCCACAAACTATTGAAGTCCCAGGCATTATTCAGATAAAATGAAACTGTGTGTTACAACCTATCTCAACAAAATCTATGCATTTCTTTGCAAGGTCTTCCCGCCCTTCTAATACTCTTGTTCTAGAAAGTTAGTTAGTATTTTTCCAGGCCCGCTGGGACACACTGCTGGATTGGGGGTCCTGAAAGACAGTGTTGTTGTTTTTTTACAAGCAAACTGCTAATTCATTGTGGTGAAAAATCCATTTCTACAACGTTGTTATCTTTCTCCAGTGCCAGCTCTGCTTGTCACCTGTGTATTAGAAGAATCTTTAACTATCATAAACTAAAAATGTGACACAGAGCAGCTGATAGGAATGGTGGCTCAATGAGACACCAAACTTGCATTTGGGAGCAACTGCCCTTATGACCCCATCTGGGGCAGAGTCTCCTTCCATGATGGAAAATGAAGGAGGGTCAAAAGGAGATGGTCACATTACAATTGTTATTGCTTTTTATGGGACTAACTTGTGCTGCATATGAGAACTCTGGCTGTCTCCTTACCAGTTTCAGAAGCTTCATTAAACATAATAACTGTGGCATTCCCTAAGTCAAAAATATGAAGCCAAAGCAATTGTCTTAAAAGAAATATACCTACAACCCTGGCTAGTGGCACAGTGGATAAGGCGCCGGCCTGCAAACTCAAAAGTTGTTGGTTTGATTCCCCAGCCAGGGCACATAACCAGGTTACATTGATGTCTCTCTCCCTCTCTGCCTCTCTCCCTTCCCCTCTCTCTAAAAGTAATAACATAAAATCTTAAAAAGAAAAGAAAAGAAAGAAATACATCTAAAATAGTGTAGTCACTTTGGAAAACAGTAGGACGGTTACTCAAAGGGTTAAACATAGAGTTATCTTATGATCCAGCCATTCCACTCCTGGGTATATTCAAAAGAATTGAAAACATATGTGTAGGCTAAAACTTGTACACAAATATTCATGGCATCATTATTCATGATAACCAAAAAGTGGTAACAATTCAAATGGCCATCAGTTGAGAAAGGATAAACAAAATGTAGCAATTCTATCTATACAATGGAAAGTTATTCACTCATAAAAGGTAATGAAATACTGATGCATGCTACAAAATGAATGAACCTTGAAAACATTGTGAGAAACAAGGTAGCAAGTGACTCTCAAACCAGGCTAAGTCACAGTGGAAAATTATTAACAGCTAGGCCAGACAGCAAATGAATCAAGAAGTCTCTGAGTAAACAGAATAACAAAGAAGGGGCTAGGGTACACAAGTGAGCACACAACAGTTAGCATGGAGAGCTAGGGACTTCTGCATCCAGCCACAGATACCTGTGAGAACAAAGGGAAGAAAGGATGGCCACAGTTGGATCAAAAGTTGCTCTCACTATGGTTTAAACTACCTAATCATCTCTTTGGACATGATTGCACCAGATTGTGTCTCCAAAGTACTCAACCAATGAGGAAACGGGGGAGGGACTGCTCACATCAGGATGAATTTGCCCATTTTTCACCCTTCAGTGCACCTGCCCAACAGATACCACCAGGCACCCACTCTTAAAAGAATGCAAATAAACACCTTGATTTTGCTCTACTCCTAGCCTCATTGTGCATTTGTTTTGTGGACTTGGTGAGCATATTTCTCACTACATTATACTTAGTTTTTTTAAAAAGCCAGATACAAAAGGCCACAAATTGTATGATTCCATTTATATGTAAGGTCCAGATTATGTAAATCCAGAGAGATAGAAAGTAGAATAGTGGTTGTCAGGTGGTGGTGGAGAGGAGAATAAGAGTGACTGTTGACAGGTGTACGGTTTCTTACTTGGTGAGAAAAAATGTTCTGAAATTAAGTTGTGATGATGGTTTTACAACCATGAGAATATGGTAAAACCTACTAAATTGTACACTTTAAAGAGGTGAGTTTTATGGCATGTAAACAATAATACAATAAAGCTGCTATAAAAAATAAAGAAAGAGGAAAAAGAAAGGAAGGAAGGAAGGTAGGAAGAGAGACAGAAAAGAAAGGAAAGAAAGAAAAGAAAAGAAAAGAAAAGACAGACCCACTACATGTTTTTGGGAAAGTATGGTCAAGGTGTCAAGTTTTATTTCTACTTTTCTGTTTTATTTCAAATTTTCCATTAGAATGGGTAGCTATTACTTCACCAACTGAAGTTCTGGAATCAGATGGACTCTGCTGGATTCAAATCCAAGCTCCCTCTGGATGAACTGGATAATATTGGGCAAGTCATTGAATTATTTTGCACTTCAGTCTCCCCATGAAAAATTGGAGGAATAATATCACATACCTCATAGGGTAGTTGTGAGAGTTGAATAAGAGAATGCTGTAAAGTGCTTAGATCCTAGCCTAGCACATTAGTAAATGCTCAAAAATATCAGCTATCATTTTTGTTATTAGGAATGCAAGGCAGTAAAATAATACTACTAAGTATTCTATGTAGGTCTTATATAACACTCCTGTAGGCATCCTTACAACTACCATATGAAGCAGGTACTCTTATGCATCTTTTACAGATGAACATTTATTGTGGAGTGGATGAACACTTACCAGTACCTTGCCACCTGTATATTTTGCAGGAATTTAGGAATGGAAAAACCTTACAGAGCTAAGGCGATCAGGGAGGACTTCATGAAAGAAGTAGCCCAAGAAGAAAAGGAACATGAGCCCTGCATCATCACCTACAGGAAGAAAAGGATGGTAAGGGCCTTGAAGGCACAGTGAAAGTTATCAAAGAGGTGAAAAATGTTAACATTTGTTAATTGTGGATGATGAGTAAGATTATGTGTTAATATTACTCTCTGTACTTTTCCACGCCTTGGAAATAATACTAATTAACATTTTAAATATTTAATCACCATGTTTTAGAGAAATAAATTTTTTTTCTCTTAGTCTTTGATCTTGTGTGTGTGTACAAAACATTTGCTGATTATAAGAATTAGTAACATTTGCTGATTAGAAGAATTAGTAAATGCCTTTTTTTCTTCTAAAATAAACCTTAATGTTTTAATCGTATTCGGTTTTAGTAGTAGGCTTAGAGATTTTTCTCCACAGAGGTCTAGCCCATCCCTTGTCATATTTGCATAATGTTCACAGTAGGAATGTTTCATGACTTAATTCTCCATTCCCCTATTGATGCCAATTTTCCACTATTAGAAGTGTTATTTATAAATAATGTACTGTTGTTTGTGATCCTGTAAGAGTATTCTGGTACAAGCCTTTTCATGCATTGTTACTCTGAGGTAGGTACCAAGAAGCAGAAATGTGGATCGTAAATCCAGTTTTTAAAAAGTGAATTATGCTCTAGTTGGTGGCACAGTAGATAAGGCGCCAGTCTGTGAACCCAAAGGTCACTGGTTCGATTCCTACCCAGGTCACATAACAAGGTTGCAAGCCAGGTCTCCAGCCAGGTGGTAACTGGAGGCAGGTGAAAGGCAACCATGCATTGATGTCTCTCTCCTTCTCTGCCTCTCTCTCTTCCCCTCTCTCTAAAAATAACTTTTAAATAAATAAATAAAAATAAAAATAATTAAAAAGGGATGGAATTGGTAAGTAATCTTATAATTTTGTTGTAAACCAGGTTAGTTCTAAAAATATCTTTCAAAAGAAAAGTAAACCAGAGATGGCCCCTACTGCGAGGGTGTACCAGAAATCCTGGCGGGCCGTGGGGCACCACCTCTGTGCACCCACGTGGACACAGACTGCGTGCAGAGAGGCCTTCACCGCCCTTCACAGTTAGAGGATTAAGTGCGAGGGCACAATGACCCACTACCCTCACTGCCCAAACTAGCTCTGGCCCCGCCTACTGGCCCCTTTCATTGAGGAACCCCTTAGCGATCACGTGAAACAGGCATGCCAGGCCCATGATGTCAAGAGGCTCCGACCAATGGGAGCTTCTGTTTATATCGGGGGGAGGGTCTCCGTTATATTCCCGCCCAGCACGCAGCGGACCCTGTGGCTACTGCTGCGCTGCTCTCTAGGTCTCCTCTCGCGGTCCCCTCGCAAGGCTGAGGAAGGGTGGGAGGCGGCTGCTAGTGTCCAAGCTGCTAGGAGGGCCTCCTGGGAATAATTTTCTGCAGTCGCATCTCCGCCAGCTTCCCTTGCTGCCCTTGGAGCACTGTGCGGCTCCAGTCCCGGACCGAAGCTGCGGCCATTGTGGGGCGGCCGGATCCTCGTCCTGCCTCGACGCAGAGGACATGCGGGAGAGAGAATGAGCCAGAGGGACACACTGGTGCATCTGTTTGCCGGAGGGTGCGTCCAGGCGGGGCGTGCGAACTGGGGCGGGGAGCTACGCAGAGGCTGAGGGCTGTGGCCGGAGGCTAGCCCGGAGTGGGGAGGGGGCTCGAGTCCGCAGGGTGTGGGGGTGCGGCCCTGGCAGGGGGGGTGGGAGGATGAAGCTGAGGGAAGAGGTGAGGTTCGGGGCCTGCAGGGCTGGAGCGTCGCTGGGGCCTGATCCTCCCGCCTGAGGCGCCGCGGGGGCAGGGCTGGGGTCATGGCGGCCCCGGGCCGCGGCTCGCCCAGACCCCACGCCCCCAGACCCCACGCGGGCTCCTAGTGGGTGTCCGGGATTAGGAGTCGGGGATGCGGGCTGGGGGCGGAGTGGAGGGGTGGGCCTCACTTTGGCTGCTTGGTGGGTGAAGGGGGAGGAATGCGGCGCGAAGTGCGGAGGCCGGGGACAAAATGGGCGCCTGGGCCGCCTCCTTCCCTTCTGGCAGTGCGGGCTGCGGGGTCTCCTGGAGTCGCCGGGGCCCCGGCGCGGACTCCAGCGGCCGGTTCCCGGCCCAGCTTTCGGGGGTGCGTCCTGGCCCTAGGTAGGCTTTGGTATTCTCTCCCTGCGGTAACTGTCGGTTTCCAGCGCTTGGAAAATTTCCTTCGGGAGCTTCTCCAGGTTGGGAGGTGCGGTGCAAAGCGGCAATGCCTTTGAGGACAGATTCTTTTCATGAAAACCAACCCTCTGCTGCAGCAACTGCTTTTCCTTTGCTTGTAAGGAAAAACGAGGAGGCTAGGAAGAGATCAAAAGCCTGGATGGTATTGCGTATACACGATTAGGACTGAACCTGAAGACTTACCTTGCTGTTCTCAGCGGTATGGATATTCTGTTGAGCCAGTTGAGCCTCTCTTTTAGGTTTGTTCCTTCCAAGGTATTTTAGAGAATTTTCAGTTGAAGAGTTATCAGTAGGATCATAAAGTTGAAAAAAATGGCTATGGTGATCTATGCTGAAACAGAGTTTCTTTTCTGCCTGTATGACCATATAAAGACGTACCCCCCTAGGCCATACAGTTTGTTTTGAAATCGACCTTTTTAAGAACCTGAAGGTAATACATTAGCAGTTCTGTTAGCAGTGTCTTGATTTGCGTTAGCTATGTGGACTCCATTGCCAATGATGGCATTGCTTGACTTGGGTTGTTGGCACATTCATTCAGCAGATTTGCTGCACAACCACTTATGGGCCAACCACTGTTCTGATGTTAAAAATCTTTCTTTTAATACATGATACGCAATTTAGGCAAAGTTTGCTTTCCACATTGCTGACTCATTTACCAATAATCTTGACAAATTAAATCATTATTTAAAAACTCATGAGCCATGTATGTAGACATTGTAAAGGTGCCTTAGTATACAAATAATTGGATTCCTTCTTGCAATGAGATCGTTAGCAAATGCATTAAAGTTAGGATACTGAGCTACTCTGACCAGTGTTTTCAGTGAAAAGAGGACAAACCCTTTCATTTTAATTGCTTCATCTGTACAATGGGAAGTTGTACTATGCCAGGTCTACCTGGAAAGTAACCAGCTGCAAACTTTTTAATTATAGTGAAATGCTGGCTGGATACTTTTGGGACAGACCTCCTATGCTTTCTAGGTTCTGACATTTCTATTATTCTGCATTTAAGATTTCTATATCCAGTTTTCTTTAAAAGAGGACACATTTATTTGAAATGAAATGTTAGCTTCATTCTATAACTTTGTAGTTTGGATTAGGGTCACCATTTTTTTTCTTTTTTAAGATTTTATTTATTATTCTTAGAGAGAGGGGAAGGAGGAGAGGCAGAGAGGGAGAGAAGCATCAATGTATGCTTATATTTCAACTGCCTCCAGCTAAGGACCTGGCTGGAGACCTAGCTTGCAACCTGGTTATGTGCCCTGGCTGGGAATTGAACCAGCAACCTTTGTTGGTTCGCAGGCCGGTGCCTTATCCACTGTGCCACCAGCCGGGACAGTTTTTTTTATTAACACATATGAATGGTTATTTTCTTTAAAAACAACAACGGAGAGTTTTTGCAACATCTAAAAGTAAATAAACAGAGGAACCTAGCCCTGGCTGGTGGCTCAGTGGATAGGCACCGCCCTGGGAACTCAAAGGTCACTGGTTTGATTCCCAGCCAGGGCACAATAACCAGGTTGCAAGCCAGGCCCCCAGCCAGGTCTGTAGCTGGAGACAGGTCAAAGGCAATCATACATTGATGTCTTTCTCCCTCTCTGCCTCTCCCATTTCTGTCTCTATAAAATAATAAATAAAATCTTTAAAAAAATAAAAGATATGTTTAATCCCCTTCGAAGCAGGGAGAAATACTGAGGTGTGAAGAATTGACTTACCCAAGGTCAGTTTTTCATACATTCAAATGAGAAGTAAATCATCTCAAGGGGAGAAAATCAGCACAGTTGTAACTATATATTGATTATGTATTTTATAATCGATAAAATATAACTTAAGAAATCTAATGATTCATCCAGCTCTATATAAAATCAATTCTGTTGAATGTTCTGGAGGTGTTTATGCTAAGCATCGTGGGAATGCAAGTCAGGCTGTGTCAGTGACATTGCTCTTAATTCTTTTATATTTTACAGTGGCTAAGTCAGTCAGTTTTAGGTTGTTCATCGTAGAATCTAGATTTTGTTATTTCTTTTTTTTAATCCTGATAGACTCAAGTAGATTAGGAGTTAGGAATTCAGTTTTTATTTTGATAATAAATAGAGAGAAGGAAAGAGATCTTCTCTCACATTTTTTAAGCTGTTTCCCTGGACAAACGCAGGAATTGTGTGGATTAAATTATGAAACATAGTTAATTTAACACAATATTGACTGTCAATTTTATAACAAAAGCTAATGTAAGCAAGAGTTAAATTGTTATCAGTCAACAACATTTGGGCTTGAAAATAGGAGTTTTTTTGTAACTGGTCAACAATGTATAACCTTTCACAGTGACATTTAGTCTTAGGTAAAAATTGTCTGGATGTGGAACCTTTGGATTGCTTTCCTGATAGTTACAATAGTATTTATTCAAGTATGTGTTTATCAGGACCTCCAAGAGACTTCTAACAGTGTAGTCGCTATATTATTCAATCAAGAACATTTGAAACAGACTGGCACTGGACCTTGGTTCTGGGAGGCACACTCACATGCATAACTCGTGCTTTCTTTTAAGACACCCTTTGGCCCCATGATGTTTTGCCAGAGTTAATATTCAGAGTTTGTAAGGTCATTGGTTATGTTAATTGAGTTATGGAGGCAACTCACAGCAACCTATAAAAGGGTATCAGTAAGGTTTAATACTATTTATTTATTTATTTATTAAAGATTTTATTTATTCAGAGAGAGGGGAAGAAAGAGAGGCAGAGAGGAGAAAGACATCAATTTATGGTTGCCTTTCACCTGCCTCCAGCTAAGAACCTGCCTGGAGACCTGGCTTGCAACCTGGTTATGTGCAATGGCTAGAAATCGAACCAGTGGCCACCAGCCAGGGCAGTAAGGTTTCATTTTAGTTGTACTTTTAATAACACTATGTATATGAATACAGAAACAATATGAAATACATTTTTAAATTCCGTAATAGAACTACACATTGTCTAGTGTTGTGTCAGCACTTCACTTTTTCTTTTCCATTTGAGAGAGGGAGAAATATTTTCTCAAATGGGAGGACCAAACCTTCAATATTTAAGTGGATACATTTTTTTCCCTTTTGTAGCTCCTATGACAGTGAGAGCTTAATACATACAAGGTCTATCCTGAAGTCTATGCTGCCCAACCTTTAAATATACTGACATTGGCTCAATACTTTCTGGACAGACATAGTATAATGAGTAATAGATTGGATTAGCTAATAAACTTTGTTGTTATGGAATTAATTAATCCAACTATTATTTATTAAGTAACTTCTACTTGGATATTCTACGTTGATTCTGCATAAATTTGTTATTTTGCCTGCTTTGTTGTAAAGTCAGGGGAGACATAGAATACTAAAAGTATAATTAATGTGGTTTATTTCCACTTTATATTGTTATTAATCTAATTCCGTAGTTTTCACCATCTTTTATTATTCCTCTTTTCCTTGTAAAAATGTATTCTTTCATTCTTATTAATAGTTTACAAGACTAAGGGAAGTTGTTTATTGTCATGTAGAATATTCTCAAAACTATTTTTCTATAATTGTATTAGTGTAGTACAGTTGTGAGTGTTGTGGACCTCTTGGAAATTCCAAAGACCTTTTCACTTGTTTCAGAGGTTAAAGTTTTTCTTATCTTTTTTTTTTTAATAGCAATACTACTTTCTCTAATTTGCATTAACTAGAAAAGGCAGAATGATTCAGTTATACAGTAGAATATTATTAATATTGTTCACTTTACCAGCTTATAATTTGGATTCTCAAAACTCAACAGGTTTTCCTATTCCCTCCAAAATAAAACATAGTTAGCTTAAATATAGTGTAGGAGGAGACGCACGCATGTGTGCGTAAAGCTATTTTCTTAAAAATACTAGGACATTTGCTTTTTCACCATATTGGCATTTGTACTAATGGTTCAGAAGCTATAATGGATAAAACTGCTGATGCCTTAGCATGCATCAAGGCACTGTAACCAATTGTACCAGTGGTTGTTAACACTTGCAGTTTAAAGACCAGTTTCACTTACAAATGTTTTTAAAGCAGAAAAATTAATTTTACTAAGTTAACTGAATTTTTTTAAGTTAATATTTCTGTGTAACAAAGTGGGAAATACCAATAAAGTATTTCTGCATACCAAAGTTGTTCTGTAGTTGTTTCAGTCCCAAGCTGCACTAGCCTCTGTTTTTATGAGAACTGTTGTTTCTTAAAGGAACAATTGATAGATTGACTATTTAGACTTGACTATCTGGCAGACATTTTTCTCAAAAGTGAAGGGAGTATGCCAGCTGGTTCAAGGAAAGTCAATGATAACATTTTTTGCCATATGATAAAATTTGTTCTCAAGGAAAAATTAGTTTTTGAAATTTTAATCGAATACATATATCTACTTAAGTACCTATTACATACATACCTGTATACAACACACAACAGTATTGTGACCCAATCAGAATAGGTCTTGTCCATTTATAAATTACCTTGCATGTTAAAAGCAAGTAGCTGGCTCCATACATGCTCAGAAGGTTCAAATCAAGGAACTATGTCTAACAACCACAGCGTTAGAATCCCAGTTCATTTTCATGACCCACCCTTTCCTGAGCAGAATCCTGGGGTGCTTTGGTTTCCTCCCCTGGTCAGGCTAATAAAAAGTTCTTTAAAGCCAGGGAAACTGAAGTTTCAGTGTCCCTCAGCTTGAGGCTGGCCCACCTATGGGGTTTTGTGTTTGTGCACATGACCTAGGGATTAATGACTCTTGGCGGCACAACACCTGAAACTGATCTGCCTGCTATTCCTACTGAGTGAACAATTTCTTACTTTTCCTACCTCCTTCACCCCTCCCGAACTTCTTATGACTTGGGTGGGAGAGAGCACTTCAGGGCCCTCAGAGGCCTGTTCTCGGGAGACTTGCTTGCACTGGTTTTGTTTTGTTTTGTTTTGAACCAGTCTCTTGCATACATTATGCCTGGCTTCAAAATAAAAATTCCATTCTAAGTAGCTTTTAGCCACTTCTTTACTCAAGGAATCATGGGCCCTTGAGTAGGTAGAACACCTAGCATGCCAGACTTTTTAAACGCTTCTTATTCTGTTAAATCAATGTATAACTATATAATTACCTGATTCACCAAGCAACCTTGACCTTCTTATTTCTTTGAAATGTGTGATATCTGCCTATAAAACTTTAAAATGAGCATTGATCCTAGTGGTTTCAGTAAGAATATGTAGTTCAGGTGCTTTAACCTGGATATGCCAAAGGTATGGTGACATTTAAGAGTTTTATTAGATTCTTAACCTTAGAAACCACCCCATCTGGATTTTTGATGTTATAGGATAATGAACTAGGCTCTTCTGTCAAAGTTGGCTAATTTCTCCTGAGAATTCTTGGCTAAATAAAATATTTAAAGCCAAGGAGTGAGAAACTTTTAACTAGCTTTTTAATAATAAAGCATCCAACTTGATCTTTTAAATTTTTTATTTTATTTTTTCCATCACCATTTATCCCTGCTATATATACCCTCTTCCATCTCCATCCTCCCTCTTACAATCACCACACCGATGTCAGTGTCCATGAGTCTTTTTCTGTTTTCCTTTGTCCAACTTAGCCCTTATTAATACCAAATTTATTTGGTATTACATTATAGCACAAAGGGATACCTAACACCTGATATTAAGTCGTTGGGCTCAGGACCATTTAGAAGGCAAGCAATAAAAATGAAGGCTTGCCTTAAGGCACTTGGCAGTGGGGATTGCGAGGAGAAATAGGAAAGGACGTTTTGAATGTGGAACCAGTGAGGCTTGAGAGTTGCTGGATATCAGAAAGCCTCTGTATCCCTTTATAGCCATAGGAGCTTGTTCACCTGCCTTTCAGAAGTTGTTTATATAAAGTGTACAATATGATGCTATTCATAGTGATTACTATATAGCACATCCTTGCACCTAGTTAATTTTTTTTGTGGTAAGAGTACCAAAAATCTACTTTTAGCAAATTTCAGTATTCCATATAATTATACAATCAATTATTTATAGTCATTATTCTGTACATTGGAACTTGAGACTTACTTACATTACTACAATTTTGTACCCTTTGGCCAGCACCTCTCCATTTTCCTCCTCATGGAAGGTAACCACATATCTGCTCTCAGTTTTTGTACAGTAACCTTTTGAGATTTCACATAAAAATGTGGAAAGTGCCTGGCTTATTTCACTTAGCATAATGTCTTTGTTGTTGCAAATAGCAGGATCTTCCATGTGACCTTATAAATTCCAGATCCTTGCCTTTCTTGGTCCCGGATTCTTCACAGCCTCAGTACATTCTACATTTCTATCTTGCTAACTTTTTATTTATATATAGGGTGCTGACGATGAAGTGGCAAAATTTTAGTAAAATAACATACCACAAAAGTGTTATATTTTGAAATAAATTTATTCTTATATGTTATATATAAACATAGTTATTATTATTTTTTAAATTTTATTTATTATTTCCAGAGAGTAGGGAAAGGAGAGAGGCAGTGAGGGAGAGAAACATTGATGTATGGTTGCCTTTCACTTGACTTCAGCTATGAACCTCTTTAGAGACCTGGCTTACAACCTGGTTATGTGCCCTGGCTGGAATGAAACCAGCGATCCTTGGTTTCACAGGCCGGTGCTGATCCACTGAGCCACCAGCCAAGGCTCAACAGTCATCATTTTTTTAATTGTTCAAAAAATCTCCATTTGCTGCAATAACAGACTTGATACAACTTGGGAATCTTAAACATGCTTTAATTAACTTTTCTTTATCCATAGACATCATAATGTTTTCAGTCTTAGCTTTAACAGCCTCTTTGTTGTTTATTCACTTCTCTTTCACAAATGCTGTATACATAATAGTCTAGAGGATTTGCATCTGGTGAACTAGGCGGCCAGAATTCAGAAACATTGACACTGAGACGTTCTTGCACCTTTTTGGCATTATGTGCTGGTGCACATCTTTTTGGAAGATAAAATGAAGTCCATTTGCCACTTACTTCATCCACACAGTACAACTACTTCTTTCAAAACATCAAGGTAAACATCAGCAGTCACCTTCAAGCCTTGTGGAAATAAATGCAGAGTCATGATATCTCCTTCATTGCTGACACCACCTAACACCATCACTGTAGCAGGAAATTTTGTTTTCATGACAATTGGGTCTTCATTAAGATTCTCACAGAGCCACCTGTTGTTTCTCCTGTTGACTATTTGGTCCTGCTGAGAATTCTTTGCATCAGAGAAGAAAATCAGAGGGTTTTCTCCTTTGGGATTTTTCAATGTTAGCAGTTTCCATGCTTTTTCAAAGTGCTTTTCCTTTGTTTGCTGTGTCGTAAACTGGCCTCTCCTAAGAATATACAATCTGTATCTGATACCTTCAGCAATAATCTTGCAACCCGTTGCATCTGACATCTGCAGTTCTCTTGCTACGGAGCGCCCTGACTAACCTGGATCAGGAACCCATGATCTCCTGGATTCTGTGTACAATGTCTGGACTTGTGCAATCTTTGTGTACCATATGTGTTTTCTTTGTTGGTGTGGCAACATCAAGATCAGCATCATACACCATCAATTGTAGGTAAAAGGATGTTATTGAAGTCCACAATTTCCTTAGCAGTTCACC
>PVIW01007970.1:0-66301 GCA_004026585.1 Noctilio leporinus | reverse complement strand
AATGGGTGGGTGGGTGGGGGGACAGAGGGGAGCAAAAAGGGGATGGATGTAATACAACAACAATAAAATTAAAAAAAAAAAAAGAGCACTTTACAGTTTAAAAGTAAAAAAAAAAAAAAAAAAAAAAAAATTTATATGGAGCCAAAAATCTTGAGAAAGAAGAACAAGGTAGGAGGAATCACAATACTGGACTTCAAACAATACTACAAGGCTACTGTCATCAAAACTATCTGGTACTGGCATAAGAACAGACACATAGATCAATGGAACAGAATAGAGAGCCCAGAAACTAACCCAGGACACTATGGTCAACTAATATTTGACAAATGGGGAAGGAACATCCAATGGAGTATAAATAGTCTCTTCAACAAATGGTGTTGGGAGAACTGGACAGCAACATGTAAGTAGATAAAACTAGACCACCAACTTACAGCATACATCAGAATAAACTCAAGATGGATAAAGGATTTAAATATAAGCAGTGCCACTATAAATGTCCTGGAGAAAAATATAGGCAGCAAACTTTCGGATATCCTACACAGAAATATGTTTACTGATACTTCACCAAGGGCAAAGGAAATAAAAGAATGAATCAACAAATGGGACTATATCCAATTGAAAAGTTTCTGTTCAGCTAAAGAAAATATCAGCAAAATTCAAAGGGAACCAACTGTATGGGATAACATAATTGCCAATGATACCTCAGACAAAGGTCTGATCTCCAAAATATATAAAGAACTAATGTGACTCAATACTAGGGAGACAGACAGCCCAATTAAAAAATGGGCAAAGGACCTGAACAGACAACTCACTGAGGAAGATATACAAAGGACCCAGAGGTATATGAAAGAATGCTCAACATCACTAGTCATCAGAGAGATGCAAATTAAAACTACAATAAGACACCACCTCACACTGTCAGAATGGCAATCATCAACAAATCAACAAACAACAAGTGTTGGCGAGGATGCGGGGCAAAGGGAACCCTCATACTTTGTTGGTGGGAATGTAGGCTGGTGCAGTCACTGTGGAAAACAGTATGGGGTTTCCTTAAAAACCTAAAAATGGAACTGCCTTTTGATCCAGCAATTCCGCTATTGGACTATACCCAAAGAATCCTGAAACACCAATTCATAAGAACCTATGTACACCTATGTTCATAGCGGCACTATTTACAATAGCTAAGTGCTGGAAACAGCCTAAGTGCCCATCAGTGGATGATTGGATCAAAAAACTTTGGTACATTTACACAATGGAACTTGTACCCTTTGCAAAGAAGGAACTTGTACCCTTTGCAACAACATGGATGGAACTGGAGAGTATTATGCTTAGTGAAATAAGCCAGTCGGTGAAGGACAAATATCATACGATCTCACCCATTACAGGACAATAATGAACAAAACTAACAACAAGCAAAACAGAACCAAATATATGAATACAAGGAATAGGCCTTCAGTGGTCAGGGGGAAAGAGGTTGGGGGGAGGGGGTGGCAGAGGCAAGAAAGGGGAGCAGCTTAGACCAGAACCTAGTATAAAAGAACCATGGACATGAACAACAGGTGGGATTGGCTTTGGGGGGAAAGGGTGGGTGGGGAGGAGGACAGAGGGGAGCAAAAACGGGATGGATATAATACAACAACAATACAATTTAAAAAAAGATGTTATAACCTGTGGTTATTCTTTTACACTTTAATTTTGCATCCTTTATAGGTATTCACAGTAAATGTCTCCTTTATATATTAATTAGGTCACAAACACAAGTGTTATAGACAGATTGGATTAACCTCTAGTAATGAAAAAATGGATTTTTAGTGGTAAATGTATTTTTAAATATGAGTTATGCTTTCTAAATGTAGTCAAGTTAAAAAGTACTTCATTTAACTTTACATTATTTATTTTAACTGGATTATGTGGAATAAAAGCGTAAATATACCCATATGAGTTTAAACTACAGGGTTTATAGAATTTGGTGTTCTCTCAAAAGTCAATAAAGAAATAATACTGACAACATTAAAGTTTTGAATAATGATTAATAATTCTGGCAAAGTTAGAACAATGGCTGTTGACTAAAATAATGATAACAACAAGAAATGCACTTCAAAAAAATACATATTTCTTAGCAACTTCAATACCCAGTATTATAATAACAAGTAGATGATTAATACTCCTTGCTGAAAAATTAAATTCTAATAATTGATTTTCAATACAAATGCACTGCATTGTTAAATGACAGTTTATTGAAGAATTCTTGCTCACCCTGAATTCAAATGTACCCTCATTTCTTAGATTTATTAAGCACTACTGTGATGACAAGTGAACATTATAAATTGCCACTTATCCTGCAAATTACAGAAGGAAAAAAATGTGTTTTATGTTTATTTTAGTGTATAACGAGTTGTTTTCCTTGCCACTACAATTATTGTTGTTTTAAATGATGCTTTATCTTTGTTTAGTTTAACATTTTCTTTAGTCTTAGGTAAAACTGATATGTCCTGATATTGGTAATTATTGAACAATCCTACCCTTGTTTAGCTAAAATTAGATGAGAACAATGATTAAGATCCAATGACAGAACACTTCCTCTCAGCAAGCCTTCTTAAGAAAATGTTTTTGTTCCCCTTTGCTACTCTTTGTTCTCTCAGTTCAGGAAGAAAAAATTGTTTTCCTTCTTCCCTTCTATGTTCTTTGGCTGGCCTAGTAATTAAATTGACATAAAATAGGTTAACAAGGGAAAATCAAATTTAACTCTGTATGTATGGATGTCCCACAAAGACATGAACGCTGCTGCAGTCAGTTAACTGAGGCCTATATAGCCTAGGAGAAAGGGAAGAGGAGTCTGAGGTCTCAAAGGAAAACAAAGACAAATAATAAGATGGGAAGTGCAGCTGTTTGGTAAACAAATGTTTGTCAGGCAGTGCAGATAAGTCTTTCTAATATAAAAAGTTATCTTTGGTAATAGCTCTCTCCTAGTACAGGCCCTCCATCTAAATTCTTTAAGACAGTTAAGGTGAAGTGAAAAGCTCTTCCTGAGTCTATTTGGCCTTGATTATCTTCAGCTCAAAATAATCCACATGCCAAAGTGACACATTCTGGATCACCAGTGCTGAACCTCATCATTAGCACCAAAAATTTTTCTGATGCTACAGTTATTTAAAGAATAAGGCAACTTATATATTATACCTGTCCAAGGGCAAATTTTCATTGAAAGAGAACAATTGTTTATTTTTATGTGAGTGCAAGTAATCTTATAAACCTTAAAATGTTACCTTAAAGTACTCTGCAGATATATTAATTTGCAAACATTTTTAAAGTATTAGTGTTGACTATATTATGAATGATAGCATATGGGCCCAGAAAATCAAATAACTCCACCAGGAATCACATTCTAAAATTCCTGGCCTTTATTCATCTATGAGATAATGACTTAACTCTATGAAGTTTGTATGCAGAGTAACACACACACACACACACACACACACACACACACACACACACATTAAGATAAACCATCAACTCTGTTACTTGGAGATATACATATACATGGGCCAAACAGATATCTGACTAGAAAGCCTACTAAATAAACTATAGGGTATAAGACAAAGATCTTATCAAGCAAGGGGTCAGAATCAGAATTGGGGTTGCTTCATGAAAGTAGTTTTAAGCAAAGACATATAAGCAGTCCAACAGATCAGAAGAAAACAAAGATTAGAAATTTACAAGGGTTTACTTTAGGGAACAAGGTTATAATGACTGGTTTTATGATAGAAATATTTATTCTTCCATGCCCTATTTTTATGTTTCTTTCTGTGTATATGTGCTTTCAGCAAGCAAATGTTCAGAAACTTTCAGGTAAATAATTTCCTGAATTAGGCAGGATTTAACCTTAAATGTGAATTGATGTAAATACACAGAGAAGAGCTATTTAACTATGAGTAAATTAATTAGTGGCATGTGAGTGTATCATCAGCCATGATAGAGATTGTTTAAACTGAATTTTCTTATTATATTTATTTTATTATTATTATATATTTTATTACAGCCACACTACAGTTTGTGTTGATACACACACACACACACACACACACACACACACACATACACACACACAATATACATATGCATTTCACTAGATTATATTAAATAAGCAGGATTTACTTCCTAGTCTGAACCCTCCTAAATAACATTTTAATTCATGTAATAAATGTACTTGCACGGTACAAATACTTAAGCTAAGAAGAAAGCATTTTGATTGAAATTGAAACAGGATCCTAAGAAAAAGATCATAGCTAGTCCTTTCTTCATAATGTCTCATGTTCTGCCACAGACATGCAATTCTGAGCTATCTGTATAAATCATGGACCCCACAAATATTTCTATAGTATTTGTGTTAGTTTGTGTGGGCTGCTGTAGCAAAAGCACCATAAATTGGGTATCTTTTAAACAATAAACACATGTATTTCTTAGTTCTCGAGTCTGAGAAGTCTAAGATCATGGCACCAGAAGATTCAGTGCCTTGTGAGAGCTCATTTCCTCATAGATTGTTATATTTATGCTATAACCTGATATGGCAGAAGGGTCAAGGGGGTTTTCTGATGCCTCACTTATTGTCAATATAAGAGTCATTAATCTTATTCAAGGAGGCTCCACTCTCATGACCTAAGCATTTCTCAGAGACCCCACCTCCTAAGACCATCATCACTTTGTACATCGTTTCAACATATACATCTTGAGGGCATACACTCAGTCCACAGTATTCTACCCCTGGTCTTCAAACTTCATGTCCTTGCACATTATCAATTGTAATGGAGCAAAGAACACAAAACATGGTGGCTTAATACTCCACTTATGAACATATTGGGACCTGGTTGGGCCCACAAGGCTCTGCTTCCACCATCCCCCCCCCCTCCCCCGCCATGGCTTTCCTGGATTCAGTTCAAGAAGCAGGTTATAGTTGGGAGTAGTATGTCTGGGATTCTGGTCCTACCTGGGTCAGGAAAGTAGCACTACCTCCATAGATCAGCTGGGGATTGTCCCAGATAGGGATTTCGGAGGTGGCTCCCCACCAACCCTGCCATTTGCCATTGTCTGTCTGTGCCCTTAGATTCTCTGGGGCATCTTCTGAAATTTAGGTTATTCTCCAGTTTCCAATATGTTTCTCATTTCCCTCTGAGACTTCATTAGAACAGCCTTTGTTGTCCATATTTTTGCCAACATCCTGTTCACAACCACTTCCTATTTTCTAGACCAAGGGCGTCAAACTCATTTTCACCCGGGGGGGGCCACATCAGCCTCACTGTTGCCTTCAAAAGGAGGAATGTCATTTTAAGACTGTAGAAATGTAACCACTCCTTAAAAGTTAAGTGAGCTAGGTAGAAACAAAATGCTTGGCCAAAGGTGCCAGGCTGGATAAAACAAGGTGGAAGGCCAGGTTCAGTCTGTGGGCCTTGTGTTTGCCACCTGTGCTCTAGACTGAGGCTTTCACTGCAACTCTCCTCCTTTCCTTGAGCTCTTACCTGAATCACCTTTAACAGTCCCTTCATGCAACGTGGACTTTTCTAGCATGTACTTCAAAACTCTCCCAGGTCCTAGCTATCATTACCCAGTTACAAAGCTGCTCCCACATTTTTAGGTATTTGTTACAGCAGTACTCCACTCTCAGTACCAATTTTCCATCTTAGTCTGTTTGGGCTGCTACAACAAAAATACCATAAAACTGGGTGGCTTATATAGAATAAACAATTATTTCTCACAGTTGTAGAAGCTGGAAATCTAAGATTAGGGAACTGGCCAATTCATTGTCTGGTGGGGAAAATTTCCTGGTTCATACATGGTGGCACTTTTGGCTGTATCCTCACATGTCCCAAGGGGCTAAGGAATCCCTCTGGAACTTTTATTAGGACACTAACCACATTCATGAAAGCTATGCCCTCATAACATAATTGCCTCCTAAAATGATCACTTTGAGGATTAGGGTTACAACACCTGCATTTTGTGGAGACACAAACATTCAGACCATAGCAGTATTCTTATATGGACAAAACCAAATATATTCTACTTTCATAAATGACTCAACAAGAAGAATGAAGGCAGTTTACTCAGGATGATGTAAAAATTAAAAACAAAACAAAACAAAACAAAACATAGTAAACTATTCCAGATTTTCAGATTTCAGATTTCACACCATTAGCGGATCATCAAAAAATTTTAATTAATATTAAAAATGGATAATATAAAATATTATTGCATGTAAGTGAACATATGTTTCAGGTTGTTAATATTTTGTAAAATACTATTAAATGTGTTTGAAACCCTTTGGTTTTAAACTGGCTTAATCTTTCTTAAACTGCCCCTTACAATAAAACCCAATCTAAATATGCTTAGGAGCTTAGAGTATTAAAGGAAAAACTTCTGATGTTCTCTTAAACACTTTCATTATAATTATAGCTATTTACTTTTCTCACAATTTCCCAATGGCTTGCAAATAAAAGTATGATTTACCAAGAGTAAAATCACTGTCTTCCTATCAATTACACTGAAAATATTCTTAGCTAAGTTATAGCAGATAGCAATTCAATATTGATTTTCTTTCTCTGGGTTCTGTGATCAGTTAAAATATAATTATACACTGGATGAAGATTTGAGAAACTTCGCATAGGGATGCCATTCAATAAAGATGAATTGTTATTCCTACATGAGAAATTTAGACAGCAACCCTTTCAAAGTACAGGTAGTTTCCAATTATATTTAGTCACATGATTGATTGATATAAATTCATATTTATACATGGCCAATTACCATTAGCTTGTCCAAAAATTCTCATCTGGGGACGCTTCCTCTAAAAATCAATGACCATTATATACACTATGCAATGTGTACAGAATTATTCCACATACAACAATTGTTGAAATCATTTCCTCAACTATGGTTCATATAATACTAATCTAATGAGTTTCTCTTGAAAGAACTCATATCTTCTGTGACAGCATGGACAGAACTGGGGAACATTATTCTAAGTGAAATAAGCCAGTTGGTGAAAGACAAATACCATATGATCTCACCTGTAAGAGGAATCTAATGAACAAAATACAACCACAGGCAAGGAAACATGGAACAGGCTGATAGTGACCAGAGGGGTGGGTATAATGGCAGAAGGAAGCAGAAGGGGCTAGAAAAAAACTCATTTGAGAGACCCATGGACATGGACAATAGGAAATTGACTGTGGGAGTAGGGGAAGGGATGGGTGCAGGAGGGCAAAGGTGGAAAAATTGGGACAACCGTAATAGAATAACAATAAAAATGATTTAATAAACAAAAAAGATAGTCTTTTCTGGAGAAGAATGTTTTGCAAATGCTACATACTGTACCCACATCTTGGTGATTTCCAATGCACATGACTACTTCAAAAGGCCTGAAAGTACGTAGGTATTTTGGTATTGTCTAATCCACTATTTCTTATGTCTACAGAAAACAATTTTTCATGGAATAAATACTTATATCCCAAGGGAACATTATATAAATTAAAAAGTGCTAGGTTAAGAAATTCTCAGAATAAAACATCAAATATTGATTGATCAAATCTTATTAGAACTGAAATATGCACATCATGGTAAAAAGATGTATCAGGAAACCCAAGAACATAATAAAGAATCTATTAGGAATTTAGAAATAAACAAGAATTTTAGAAGAATGATTAAAATCCAAGGACATGAACAACAGGGTGAGGATTGACTGTGAGAGAGGGGATGGGGTGGGCAGGGTAGGGGAAAGCAATGGAAGAAAAATGGTACAACTGTAATAGAACAATAATAAATTAATAAAAATATGTTTTATGTTTAAAAATCCAAGTGTGAACATGAAATATAATATAGATTTTTAAAGCTAATTCATATTAAGATTGAAAAAGTCAAAAAATAAGGTTCAGCAAATATCTCTATTGTGGAAAGATAAGAAGGAATATGACCTCTAAATTTTTAGCTCCATTTAAAATTAAATTCTATACATATTAAAATTTCCTTAAATTTAATAAACTAAGTATTGTTGAAGCTGGAAGAATAGAAATTCTCAGTTAGGTAAAAGTGTAATATGATATTTTTAGAGTTAAATTTAGCAACATATACCAAAATATAAAATGGGTATATTGATTAGCCAAAAAAGATCCACTGCCAGAAATGAACACTGTACATATGTGCTATATGAAAACAAATGTGCATATATTTTTGTTACAACATTGCTTGTGATAACCAAAAATAAAGGCAATTTAAGTAGCGACACATAAAAAATGGGAATATGAATTATAGTGAATCTATACATGTAAATATTATGTTATCATAATTATCTGAAAATATCCCAGAAGGTATCTAGCCATGTAATATGAAAAATAGAGACATTTATTGAAGATGGTACAAGATACAAGAAACATTGCACATACACAATGATGACTCAGTTGTCTTCAAAGGAGGCAACATGGGGTCTCACACAGTCCTCCCAATTGCCATCAGCTGCCCTGTCATATTTTCCTGAATCTCAGGTCTGAAATCTCTTCCCTTTCAAAGGTGATTATGGTTTTGGGAAAAATCAGAAGTTGCAGGATGCTAAATCTGGGCTGCTGAGGGGCTGAGTCACCTGGGTGTTTTGATGCTTCACCAGAAAACTGTACCAGGTATGATGCATGAGCAGGTGCATTGTTGTAATGAAGCTGCCAATCTCCAATTACTTATAGCTGCGACCTTCTGAATAAAATCATCTGAATAGTTTCCTGGAGCAATGTTCAAGCTTAAAGCAACATTTTAAAAAAGATTTTTAAAATTTAATTTTCTTAGAGAGAGGAGAAAGGAGAGAGAGAGGGAGAGAGGTGGTGGGTGGGGGGAGAGAGAGAGAGAGAGAAAGAGATCCATGTCTGGTTGCCTTTCACCAGCCTCCAGACACAGACCTGGCTGGAGACCTGGCTTGCAACCTCATTATGTGCCCTGGCTGGGGAATTGAAACAGCAACCTTTGGGTTTGCAGGCCAGCACCTTATCCACTGTGCCACCAGCAAGGGCTTTAAAGCAAAATTTGATGCAGGTTTTTTGCTCCACCTGCTCAGTTATTTTTAATGTGATGGCCACACAGCACACTTGCTCACTCAATGGTGTCTACCTCACCCACTGACTAGTACAGTGAAGTTATTATTCACACATGTGCATTCCAGTACACTCTCTTTGGCTGCCATATTACATAGATGTTATGCAAACCATTTTCCTTATATTAACAATGTATATATACAATTTATTTTTTCCTTGTTATTGAAATTATTGAAGCAACACTGGTTAGCAAAATTATGCAGGTTTCAGGTGCACAATTGTATTGTGTGTTCACCACCACAATTTAAATCTATGTCCACCACCATTTTTCCACCTTCTACTCTCCTCCACCTACCCCAACTCTGTTTCCCCACAGGAAACATAACAATCTTGTCCATGACCAGGAGTTTTTATCTTTACTTACTTTTATTTTTTGCTCAATTTTTTCACAAACCACCCTGCCTCTCCTGAGAGCTGTTGGCCTGCTTTCTATCTATGAGTCTGTTTCTATTTTTCTTGTGAGGTCATTTTGTTCATTAGATTCCAAATAAGAGTGAAATCATAAGGTACTTGTCTTTCCCTGAGTCGCTTATTCCACTTAGCCTAATTCTCTCTAGGTCCATTCATGTTGTCACAAAGGGTGAGATTTCCTCTTTTATGGCCAAGTAGTATTCCATCATGTAAATATACTATACCTTTATTATCCACTCATCCATTGATGGACACTTGGGCTGCTTCCAAATCTTGGCTATTGTAAGTAACACTGCAAAGAACATAAGGTTTCATATATTCTTTCAAAATAGTGTTACATTTCTTTAAATAAATTCCTAGAAGTGTACTTTCTGGGTTATAAGGCAATTCATGTTTAATTTTTTGAGTTAAATCCATGTTGCTTTCCACAGTGGCTGGACCAATCTGCATTCCCACCAACATTGCACTAGGGTTCCCTTTTCTCCACAACCTCACCAACATTTGTTGTTTCTTTACTTATTAATTATAGCCATTCTGAGAGATGTGAGGAGATATCTCACTCTGGCAAATGAGATACCCATTTGCCTGGGTCTCTGTAATTATTTTTTTGAAAATCACACCTCAAGCACAAGCAATAAAATAAAATATAAAAAGGTGGTACTACATCAAAATAGAAGTATCTGCACAGCAAAAAAAAAAAAAAAAATCAACAAAGTGAAAAGACAACCTATTGAACTGGAAAAATATTTACTAACCATGTATATGATAATGGGTTAATATTCAAAATACATTCATAAGTCATACAGTATAATAGCAAAAAACCCCAAATAACCAAGTTAAATAATGGGCAAATGGCCTAAATAGATGTTGTTCCAAAAATTTTTTTACAAAGGACCAACAGCTACTTTAAGATTCTCAACATTACTAGTTATTAGGAAAATGCAAATTTACACCACAATGAGATATCACTTCACTCCTCTCAGAATGGCCATCACCAAAAAGACAATACATAATAAGCACTGGCTTGGATATGGAGAAATGAAAACACTTGTGCAATGTTGGTGGGATTGTATGTTAATGCAGCCACTATGGAAAATTACATGGAGGTTTCTCAAAAATTAACAATAGAGCTACCTTATGTCCAGCAATTCTGCTTCTGGAAATATACCCAAAGAAACAAAAGCACTAACTTGAAGAGATATCTGCACCCCTGTGTTTATAGTAGCATTATTAGTAGCATTATTTACAATAGCTAAGACATGGAAACAACCTAAGTGCCCATTGATGAATGAATGGGTTAAAAAGTTGTATCTATATCTATATCTATATAATCTATATCTATAAAACAAGGAAATACTACCATTTGCAACAATGTGGATAGATCTTGAAGAAATTATGTTACATGAAATCAGTCAAAAGAAAACAGTGTATGATGTTGTATGTGGAATCTAAACAAAACTCATGCACACAAACATGAAACACATAGAAAAAGAGATCAGATTTGTGGTTACTAGAGGCAGGGGGTGAGGGGAGGGGAAATTGAAGGAAGATGGTCAAGAAGTACAAACCTCCAGTTAAAGATAAATTGCATGCACCCTGGATGGTCACACAGTGGATAAGGAGACAGCCTGTGAACCCAAAGGTCGCTGGTTTGATTCCCAGCCAGGGCACATGACCAGGTTGCAAGCCAGGTCTCCAGCCAGGTCCATAGCTGGAGGCAGGTAAAAGGAAACCGTTCATTGATATCTCTCTCCCTCTCTGGCTCTCTCCTTTCCCTCTCTCTAAAAAAAATATTAAATAAATATTTAAAAGAATAGAATAAATGTATTTCAAAATTAAAAATAAAAGATAATTCTAGGGATGTAATATGATGACCACAGCTAACACTGCTATATGATATATAGGAAAAATTTAAAAAATAGATTCTAAGAATTTCCATTAAAAAGATAATTACTTTTTTGTTTTCTTTTTATTGTATCTAAACGAAGTGATGGATGTTAACTAAACCTATTGTGATAATCATTTCACAATATAGATATAAAACCATCATGCTGTACATGTTAAACTTACAGTGATGTTTGTCCATTACTTCTCAATAGAACTAGGGAATAAAAGAACATTTCAAAATGATAAAATTGTCAATTTAACAGAAAAATATAAAAATTTGACCTTAATAAAATAGATTTAAATATTTATAAAGAAAGAAATTGATAATGCTCAAAAGAAAACAGATATATGTACTATTGCATTGTATGTAAAATATGAACACACCTTTCACAATAACCAATAAAACAAGCACATAATAAATCACTAAGACTAGGAACAAATATGAGCAACAAAATTAACTAATTGAAATATATATCACAAGTAAAAAACCCTAATAAACATTAACAAATCAAGTCCAGATTTAATTCAGAAGTGCACATTAAGTTTAATATTTCAAACTAATGAAATATTAAAGGCAAAAAGTCATATGTAATTCTAGATAGATGCATAAAACACATTTGACAAAATTCAATGTTCAACTAAGATTAAAAATGCCTTACCAAACTAGGAATATAAAGTAACTTCCTTAGTTGGATAAATATTTTTAAAAATTTTATTGTTGTTATATTACATCCATCCCCCTTTTGCTCCCCTCTGTCCCCCTCCCCACCCACCCATTCCCCTCAAAGTCAATCCCACCTGTTGTCCATGTCCTTGGTTCCTTTATACTAGGTTCTTGTCTAAACTGCTCCCCTTCCTTGCCGAGAAATATTTTTTAAAATAGAGTAAGCATCATATTTAATGATGAATTATTATAAACTTTCTCTTGAATTTGAGAACAAGAAAAGTGTATTTACTATCATTTCTATTCAATAATCTATTGGAAGTGTTACCCAATGCATTTAAGCAAGTTAAATAAACAAAAAATATTAACTGATGTTGGAAAAGTATGATAAACCCTGCATTTTTCTTAGATATGACTGATTACACTGATAACCCAGAATTTCCTACCCAAAAATATTAGAAATGAGAAATTACATTAGTAATTTCACTGGATACAAGGCTCATGCACACTTCAATTTTATTTCTAGATACTAGCATTAGAAAATGGAAAATTAAAAAATGTATATCATTTTTAAGAGTAAAAAATATAAACAACCTAGTAAGAAATCTAAGGGAAGTTGTGCACGGATTATATGCTAAATATTACTGACTGCACTAAAGTTTTAAATAGAGGAATATACTATGTTCCTGGAATAGAAGGCTCATTGTTGTAAATATGAGAAAATATCTCCCTTAATATTTCCTAGGTTTAATACAGTTCAAATTAAACCCCCAGATTTCTTTTTAAATTGACAAGATGTTTCTCAAATTTATGGATATGCAAATTTTCAAGAATATACAAGGTAGTATTGCAGAAAATCTAAAGAATTTACATCATCGAATTTCAAGATTTGCAAAGTAGAAAGTAATTAAGAATTTGGTGTTAATGCAAAGTCAGCATATAATTTAAAAAAGGTTTTTAAAGATTTTTAAAATTATTTCCAGAGAGAGTGAAAGGAAGAGAGGCAGAGAGGGAGAGAAACGTCAATGTATGGTTGACTTTCACCTGCCTCCAGCTACAGACCTGGCTGGAGACCAAGCTTGCAACCTGGTTATTGCCCTGGTTGGGAATCAAACCAGTGACCTTTGGATTCAAAGGCCAGAGCATATAATTTATGGACAAGAGTCCACACACTGAATCCCCCTTAATATTTTTACCAGATTCAAATGCAGTTAATTTAAAACTAAATAAACAAAATACACTTGGTAAGTTGGATATCTAATGACAAAAAGTAAACATGATCCCAATAATTGGAGATTGATTACATATCTAAACATGAGAGCTGAAAGAATAAAGCTTCTAGGGGAAAGCAGAGAAGAATATCCTAATGAATTTGACATACCACAGCATACACATCAGAATGGAAACAAAGGCCCATAGTAATTACACTTGGCAAAGATTTGTAACAACTAGAACTTTCTCAGATTGCTGATGGAATTGTAAAATAGTGTACGGTCTAAAAAATGTTAGTATCTACTATAGATAATCATAAGCTTACTTTGCAATACAGAAATTCCATTCCTGAATGTATATCCAACATAAAGAAAAGTTGATAATCACAATAAAATATGTGCAAGAATGTTCTAAGCACTTCTGTACAAAATAGTCAATAACTGGATATATATATAATGGCTAAATATAATGTGATATAGTGCCACAATTGAATATTACCAAAGCAATTTTAACATAGTGATGCACTCAACAGTATGGATAAAGCTCACCAATATAACATTAAGCAAAAAATTATCTGTTGCAAGAAAACATCTCATATGATTCTATCTACATGAAGATATTTTTGTTGTTGAATTAAAAAAAATTTATTGTTGTAGTATTACATCCATCCCCTTTTTGCTCCCCTGTGTCCCCCTCCCCACCCACCCATTCCCCTCAAAGTCAATCCTACCTGTTGTCCATGTCCATGGTTCCTTTATACTAGTACATAAAGTTTAAAAACAAGCAAGACTAAAGTATGGTGATAGAAATTAAAAAGAATGCAAAAGGGATATCCTGGGTTAGGGGTTCAAAATAATCTATTATGATCTGGGTACATACACACATATGCATGCACACATACACAAATTATATATGTGTATATATATGTGTAATGTAAATAAATACATATATACATAGCACAGGGTGAGCAAAAGTAGGTTTACAGTTGTTCATATAGAAAATAATACAATAATTAATAAATAACAATATAAGAATGAGCTCTTTTGCATACTCACAACTGTATATCTATATTTTCCCAACCCTGTATACACATACACACATGTCAACACATAATGATCTGGGTGGTTTATATGTGTGTGTGTATGTCTGTGTGTATACCATTATTTAATTTGGAACATTTCACCATATATTATTTACACCTTAGAAACAAAAAGATGAGACTGTTAAAAACAAGACAATAGGCTCAAATTGGAGTTGCTTATGGTGAGCCCCACATCGCTGAACCTAGATTTAACTTACACTTTCAGCACTCCCAGGTGAGAATCAACCTGTTAATCAGGAATAGCCTGATCAGTACTAATGAGGTTATCTGCCTGATTGACTCTGTCATCCTTAAAGAAAAGTAACCTTGTGTAACCAACCTGCATTTTTTGTCTAGTTTAACTTCTTTGTGTGTCCTCCATTCTGCCTTTAAAATCTTTCATTTTTCTACTCTCTCAGATGGTGCCCGATTCGTGAATCACTGAATAAAGCCAGTAAGATCTTTAAATTTTACTTAGTTGAATTCTATTTTTAACCAGACTATGGTGAACAATCTTATACATTTTTAAAATTTAGATGAAATTGAAAAACTACTTAGAAAATGCAATTAGGTAAAATTGACACATGAAGAACTGGAAAATTGTAACCATCTTAGAACTCTTAAATTTAATCTGTTGTTATAAACCTTCCTACTAAAATATTCTGTGTCAGAGAGCTATGTTGATAAATTCTTCCAAGTATTTAAAGTAGAAAATTAAAGCACAATTAAGCCACTCTCTCCCAGAAAATAGAAAAAAGGGAACACTTCCTTACTTTTAATGAGGCTAGAATAACTTGATACCCAAATTGGAGAATGAGGTAAAGGTGAGAATAAAGATAACAGAAATAGAAATAATACAGACCTATATTTTTCAATAATATACATAAAAATCCTAATAAGATAGTAATAAATCCAACACAGTAATGTATGGAAAGATAATGCAGTAGGACAAAATAGGGAATTTCACAGGAAATAAAATTGATTTAATACTTAAAGATAAATAATTTCATGTAATTCACCATATTAATAGAATAAAAGAATTACATGATTATTTCAAAATGGGTATAGACAATAGCATTTGATAAAAAGTCAAGATAACAAGTCCATACAGTGAAAGAAGCCAGACATAAAATAGCTACCCTATTTTTATCATATTCAAAGGCAGATAAAACTGGTTTATGGTATTAGATGTCATCATGATAGTTATATTTTGGTACTATGCGGGAGGTAATGACTAGGGGGAAACGTGATGTGGGCATTGAGTGACAGAATTGTTCTAATTGCTGGTCTGATTGTTGGTTGGCTATTTGGATGCAATGAGTTTGTAAGAATTTTTTAAGCTCTGCACTTGTGATTTGTGAACATTTCTGTGTTATAGTTCAGTAAAAATATTTTAAGTAGCTCATACAGTTAAAGGCAAAGATAAATTTGGAGATACCTGTAGTTCTAAAAAGATGCAGTATAAAATATGTATCACATAATGAAAAGAATTCTTATATTGTTGATACCCCTGCTGTAGACTTTGAAGCATGTTACAAAGTTTTAAAAAATGTCATTGCATACCAATTTGTCAATCATGAAGTACTACTTATGGAAAAATACTCTTACTCCACTGCTAGGAAGAAGAGAGTTGGAGAATTTTTCTAAAGCATTCTTCACAGAAGTTCAGATGTTTTTCATTTGCAAGGAGCCAGTAACATATTACTATTATGTTTATGGAAATACTCATTTTAAAATGAGTATCATGGGACATAGAAATGAATGTATAAAATGTTATACAGCTCTTAAAATGCAAAGTAGGCTTTTAAATGAAGCATAACTATTTTAAGAAATCCAAATAAAAATAAAATAAAGATATTTTAAGACCTCTTTAAGTTAAGTGTACAAGCCCTGCCTGATGGATCAGTGGATAGGTGCCGGCCTGCAAACCCAAAGGTTGCTGGTTTGATTCCCAGCCAGGGCACATAACCAGATTGCAAGCCAGGTCTTCAGCCAGGTCTGTAGCTGGAGGCAGGTGAAAGGCAACCATACATTGATGTTTCTTAATGAATATGAGTAAAATCTTTTTAAAAATGTTAAGTGCACACAGACTATTTTGTAAATCAATCCAGGTACATATAAAGATAAAAATATATGTGAGATGTTAAGGTTTTACATTATGAATAAAAACTAATACTCAACAAATCAAATAGGACGTGTCAGTGAAGTCATGTGCACAGGATGATGAGCCACATCACATTATTTATATTTTAAGGGAATAAAACTTATTATTTACATTTTGAGTTTTATTATTCTTTAAGTTAACTTTTAATGAACCCATACTATCTTCTATGTGCTTGTCTAAGTTCTGAGGATGCATAGGCAAATTTAGCTGAAATAAATTTACTAGATAGTTACACTAGCAATTAGGAATAAGAACATCACAGACAAAGCCTGAGTCTAAAATGATGTTAGGCATTAAAATCATATCTGGCTTTCTTCCATGCAATTTGCTCAGGTTAACAAGTTATGAGCAAAATGAGCTCTGAGAGAGATCAAAGTTTTGGGAGCTCAATCACTAAACCAACTGTTCCCAAATTTTAAAGGGCATCCAAATCTCTGATGATGACCGCTTAAATGAGTATTTTTGGGTCTAACTAAGAATCTGCATTTTCTTGGGTTTGGTAAGATCTTAGATAAGTTTAGTGCAGCTAATCAGGACTGTATTTGAAGAAACTCTCATCTCTGTGAGGAAGCTAGTGTCTGAAGACTGACCAAAAGTGAAGCTCATTTTATCCTTCATCCATTTTTAATTCTAACTTGTAGAAAATATGACTTAATAAAAATTTACTGTTACTTTATTATTACCATTTGCACTTGAAAACACAAAAAGAACAAATAAATATTTAATCTGATAGGATAACAAGCATTTCAGATATTTGTAAAAAAATAAACCAGAGTGAAGTAAAATGTAGTTTTAATATTTGCCTGGGACATGTATTTTATTAAAAGATACTTTAAAAATCATCCTCATTCAACCTTTTAAGGAAACTAAGCACATACAAAGGAGGAATGTCTGGGAAAAAAGCCATGACTAGCAATGACCTGTTGGAAAATTATAAACATTTTTAATTACTACCATGTT
This sequence comes from Noctilio leporinus, assembly GCA_004026585.1. NCBI lineage: Eukaryota > Metazoa > Chordata > Mammalia > Chiroptera > Noctilionidae > Noctilio > Noctilio leporinus. Next base: position 48,800 of record PVIW01007970.1, on the reverse strand, counting down.
TTAGCAAGTTTACTGTATCTCTAAGTCCAGGGGACTGTGTCCAGTATTTTCTGTTTCAAAAGTACACATCCATAAATTATTTTAATGATTTCATAATATTTGCTCTCTAAATAATCCTTCCTTTTGAAACTATTATTTTCTTGGTATAGTTCTCATCTTTTGAATTTTGAGGTTGTTAAGAAGAGCACTAGTGTAGTTGAGTAAACTGCTGTATCATTTTTGTTGTCCTGTTGAGAACATAAACATTTTCTACATGGGTTCAACTATTATATCTTTAATAGTTCATAAAAATGCATCCACTTTATATAGGTTCAGAAAAGTTCACCATAAAGAACAATAAAACATTTTACATAATCATTGCAGAACTAAGTACAATTACGTACAAAACATTTTTATTTTACACTAGCTTCTGGCTCCCATTCACAATGTTCTTTCTAACTTTAATAACTCTGTATCTCAAAAAATTTTAAATTTTGTTTTGGAAAATATCATTCCAGTAAAATAATGAAAACACAATTGACAGAAAAGTAAATATGAACTCTATTCACAGAAAATACATGAACTATGTTTATATTTAAATTAATATATACATTATATATTTATAAAATGTAAATAATATAAAACAAACCTAGTAGATAGAAGTTATGCAATAGGAGCTATTTATTGCTAACTTGTGGGATACATCAAAAATGGGATGATTAAGACTTCATTCAAACTGATATGAAACAATATTTGTAATTGACTTTGGGGGGTAAGCCACTCTTAGATGTCAGGCGTTTAGTTATACTTTAGCATGGTAAGCAGAAATACCCAGGGAATTCCTATTAATGTTATATCTCAAAGCCTGAGTAATATCACAGTAGATAATGCTGGAAATTTAAGAGATGAGATACTATAGGAGAGGTTGGGTTCTGTAAATGGATTAGTAGTTTTTGCACTACTTGGAAGGGTCCAGAAGATAATCTTAACCTATTTCAATCTTAACCTATTTCTGAGGACTTGCCACTGAGATACTATTTAGGGCCTTCAATCAATATATGATTGCAAAGCAATTTTAACTATACTCAAGGAATAAACTGATTACCTGGTAAGAGCTGATACAATGATTCTTGATGTTTTAAATGGATAGAAATTTTTAAAAAACTGCACCTAACCACTGTGAGTCAGTTGATTGGGCATCATCCTGCAAATTGAAAGGTCACTGTTTCATTCCCAGTCAGGGCACATGCCTAGATTGAGCATTCAGTCCCTGGTTGAGTTCATACAAGAGGCAAGCATTCGATGTTTCACTCTCTCATCGATATTTCTCTCCTTTTCTTTGTCCTTACCATATCCTCTCACTTAAAAACAAGCAAGCAAGCAAAGAGACAAACAAATAAAATATGTGAGGCTAACAAAAATAACACTTTCTTTTAAAAATTAATTATTTTATTACAATCGTCTCATTTTCCCCCATTACTCTCCCCTGCCCCACCCACCCTATCCCCTTTCCCACAATCTCAATTCTTGTAATGTTTTGGATTTTAAAACAGATTTTTTTCTCCTAAGGTTCAGTGATTTCATGGCTGTTTCACATTTGAACCAAAAACGGCAACAAAAAATCATAGCAACTACTTTCTGAAAAATGAGAGCATGCATTTATAAATAATCAAATTCAGTGGAATGTTAATTCTTTGGGTTACTTTTCATCAAAATTCTCTCAAAAATGGGCCAATAAAGGTGGAAAAAATAAAGCATTCTTTGTAAATGCCTGGATATAATAGTTATATTCAATAATACCCACAATATGATGCTGAACAACTATTTGGAAATTAATATGGTGAATATTTAATTTTACTGTACTAACATTACTAAGGTGAATGGAAATGTGTGTGATCTTACTGGAATTTTTGGAGCAAACAACATGTTAATAGCCCCCATAAATTAAAATATATCATGGAGAGTCCCCTCTCATAATTCAATATAACAACTCTTTTTTTTTTTTTCAATTTTATTGTTGTTGTATTACATCCATCCCTTTTTTTCTCCCCTCTGTCCCCCTCCCCACCCACCCTTTCCCCCCAAAGTCAATCCCACCTGTTGTCCATGTCCATGGTTCCTTTATTCTAGGTTCTTGTCTAAGCTGCTCCCCTTCTTTGCCTCTGCCTCCCCCCTCCCCCCTACCCCTTTCCTCCTGACCACTGCAGGCCTATTCCTTGTATTCATACACTTGGTTCTGTTTTGCTTGTTGCAATATAACAACTCTTAAAGGTAAATGAAATGTTAGTTAATGTGACTATCTAGAAGTATGTGTATGAAAATTATCCAATTCCATTAAATATATACAGATGTTAAAATTCTCATTTACAATAAAGTGAGAGGCTCCTAAGCATCCAGAAAGACAAATAAGTCTCATTTTTACTTACAAAACCAGAAAACCATTGTTTTAAAAACTAGGTTAGGCATATTATAGGGAGTTAAAATTTTTTAAAATGATCTTGCTTATGCTTACAATGTGGGAAATATATAAGTAAATCACTATTAATAATGAAGTGGTAAAAATATGCAAGTTTGAGATCTAGCACTTTATTTGTAATTAGTTTAAAGAGATCTTTAAAAAAAGTTAGCCATTATAAAATACAGTGACATGTAAATATAGATAGTAAATCATAGAAATTAAAACCTTATTGGCGTTCTACTTTTATATATTCTTATATTTTTCCTGATTATAAACTCTCCGGAAATTTTAAGTGTCTAGCATAAGACTAGATCTTCCGAAAGTTTCAGATGGCTATTTTAGAATAGTTTATTTTCCAAAATATTTACTTAGTGAGAGGTTAAGTAGCTTCTTGTTGGCTATATAATTTGACCTGTAAAACAGGCTTCTTGGATAGCAAGAAGTAGTTTGTTTCATTCATTATTTAAAACAGATATTTCTAGCAGTACACTCTAATACTGAGTTCAAAATTAGTTTCAGGTGTTCAAACTTTCTATGATGCATCGTTCTATCAACTGCCACTGACAGTGGCATATTTGCTCTCAATTTATAACCTAATTTCCCAAGATGCTCTTAAGAAACTTCAGGCTAAGATCAATTTTATGAAGCATGTTCATGTACAGAAAATAATTATTAGTTGTTTTTAGGATTAAACTTTTCCTTACATGTAGTTAGGAACACTAGATGTGTTCAGATAGATATATTGGAGGTTAAATATATTGAGAATAAAAACACAATTGCTCAACTTCTAATTTATAAATTATCCAATGTGGTATCATTTGAAGAAAAATCTGTCAAGAAAATAGATTTTCTATATGTTTGATATATTTCAAGAATCCCTTGCCCACACTTAAATCATCATGATATCTCATAATAACCATAGTTATATGTTCTGTTCCACACAGAGTGCACTGTTAACATTTAAGGAGTGTGCTGTAATATTTATATAAAGCAATTATAAGTTGAAACAAGTTTAAAAACTTCACCTGGCACCTCACACCCCCTTAGGATGGCTAATATCAAAATGACAGAAGACAAATATTGGCAAGGATATGGATAAATTGGAATGCTTGTCCATTGTTAGTGGAAATATAATATGGTGTAGCTGCTATGGAAAATGGAAATTAGTAATATAATTAACATAAGATCCAGCATTTGCACTTTTAGGCATACATGCAAAAGAATTGAAAGCAGAGTCTCCAAAGAATATTTGCCCACCCATGTTCATGGCAGCAATATTCACAATAGCCAAGAAGTGGTAACAACTTGTGTCCACCTATAGATGGATGGATCAAAAAAAGGGGTACATACATATAACAGAACATTATTCAGCCTTAAAATTAAGGGAATTTGACACATGCTAGATCATAGATGAAGCTTGAGGCAATAAATTATGCAAAGTGGCATAAGCCAGATATTGTGTGTTTCTACTTAAATGAGGTACCTAGCTAGAGTAGTCAAATTCATAGAGAAAGTAGAATGATGTTTGCCACTGGAATGGTGGGGAAGGAGGAACAGGAAGTTGTTCAATGGGCATAGAGTATCAGTTTTGCAATTTGAAAAAATTCTAGAGATAGTTTGCACAACAATGTGAATATACTTTACACCACTGAACTGTATAATTACAACTAGGCAAAATGGTAAATTTTGTTATATATATTTTACCATAATTGAAAATGAAAAAAATAAGAAAAGATTTTCCAAACTCCCTTCATTTAGTAATTAAGGTAATTAAGGAAACATGTGCATTCTCATTATTTCTACAGCCACATTCATTCTAACATAAATTTACCTAAACAGTCTTTTATAAAACCTATATCAATATCCCAAGTTTTTAAAAGGTTAACATAGAAAAGAAAACCAAAGTATCATTTAAGATCCCCTTGGGGTATCCATATGCCAAACACCCTTACTCAGAACAATGTACATAAAGAAAAACCAGAGAAAAGGAAAGGAGGAAGCTCCTTTAGTCATGACATATGAAGGTTTCTTAGAGTTTACTTTGGCTCATGATAAATAAATACAAAGAATATCACATTACAGGATGTCCTATTTTAAGAAATCACATTTTCTTCACATACCGGAAACATCCTTTAATATTCTTTGAAATAGGGGATTCCATTACATCACTTAGCTTTTACTCAAAAACTAAAGAACATGTCTCAGAGGCGGAGACAGTGGCAACATGTTAGAAACCACTGTCAATTGGAAATCAATCCCTAATAAAGATGATGCTTCTAAAATTATAATGGGAGTCAATGCTGAATATGCAATCCCATTTGCAAAAATTTTTTTGCTTCATGTACAAATGTCAAGGAATAAATCTATTGTATAAAGTGGGAGTCTAGTTTTACTCCTATAAGGCATAACTCTAAAAAATACACTAAACCCCTTTACTCTGGGTTAGTAAAGAAGGATAAACAAAAAAGAGCCATTTCAGAGGTGCTGGACAATGTTATTTGATGAATTTACTGGGAGCCATGAAGAGACTAAAATGCTGCCCTCTGACTAGAATGTTCAAGTTTATCATTTGTGTGTAACATAAAAGGGCAATTTAGATGTTAAAATTTAATCAACATGAAACATTAATGCCTTAGATTGGAAGAGAGAATGGCACAATAATGACATTAAAAACAGTGAAAATAGCACCATTACTCTCATTGACATCATCAATGTGTTTGCTTCAGTGAACTGTACCTCCAAAACGGCAAAACAGAAAAGTCCTTTGTAAGGGTGATATCAATGTTGAGCTTTCTTCTCGTCCAGCTCTAGAATGACCTATATTCTACAAAGGATGCAAAAAATCTAATCAAAATATAGATTTCTTACTTTATTTATTTTTTAAAAAAGATTTTATTACTTTTAGAGAAAGGGGAAAGGAGAGAGGCAGAGAGGGAGAGAAACATCAATGTATGGTTGCCTTTCACCTGCCTCCAGCCATGGACCTGGATGGAGACCTGGCTTGCAACCTGGTTATGTGCCCTGGCTGGGAATCGAACCAGCGACCTTTGGGTTCACAGGCCGGCTCCCTATCCACTGTGCCACCAGCCAGGGCCTGTTACTTTATTTTTTTTAATTATTATTTTTCCATTACTATTTATCCCACTTATATTCTCTCTTCACCCAATAATCACCACATTGTTGTCCATGTCCATGAGTTCTTTTTCCTTTGTGCTCTATCCCTCAATCCCCTAAACCTCCACCCCAGAGCTCTCAGCCTGCTAAGTCTGTCTCTATTTTGCTTGCTCGTTTAGTTTGTTCATTAGATTCCAGATATCAGTGAAACCATATGGTATTTGTCTTTCTCTGACTGGCTTATTTCACTTTGCATAATATTCTTCATAGCAAAGGGTAAAATTTTCTTTCTTCTTCTTTTTTTTTTTTTACACCCCAGTAGTGTTCCATTATATAAGTGAACTAGAGATGTTTTATACACTCATCTACTGATGGACACTTGGGTTGCTTCCAAATCTTTTTTTTTTAATTTTATTTTAATTTTTTAAAATTGAATTTTATTGTTGTTGTATTACATCCATCCCCTTTTTACTCCCCTCTGTCCCCTTCCTCACCCACCCATTCCCCCTCAATCTTGGTAATTGTAAATAACACTGCGATGAACATAGGAGTGCTTATGTTCTTTCAAATTAGTTTTTTGGGATTCTTCAGGAAAAATTCCCAGAAGTGGAATCACTGGGTCATAGGGCAGTTTCATTTCTAATTTTTTGAGGTATCTCCATATTGCTTTCCATGGTGGCTGCACCAATCTCCATTTCCACCAACAGTGCAAAAGTTTCCACTTTCTCTACATCCTCACCAGCACTTATTGATAATAGTCATGCTGACCAGTGTGAGGTGTTATCTCATTGTGTTTGTGATTTGCATTTCTCTGATGATTAGTGACATTGAACACCTTTTAATATGTATGTAGGCCATGTGTATGTAGTCTTTTTAGAAGTGTCTATTCAGATTCCTCACCCATTTTTAATAGGATTGTTTGTATTTTTGGTGTTGAGTTTTATAAGTTTTTTAAAATTTTGGATATTAACCCTTTATCAGATGTATCAGTGAATATGTTCCTCCATCCTTTAGATTGTATTCCAACCTTGTTGATGTTTTCCTTTGCTGTGCAAAAATTTTTTAGTTTCATGTAGTCCCATTTGTTTATTTTTCTTTTCTTTCCCTTGCCCAAGGAGATACATAAAATACAGCTACAAGCAACGTGTGAGATTTTGCTGCTTAAATTCTCTTCTAGGATTTTAATGGTTTTGGGTGTGATATTTAAGTCTTTAATCTATTGTAAATTTATTTTGTGAGTGGTGTAAAAAGGTTGTCTATGTTCATTTTTATGCATGCATCTATCCAATTTTTCTAACACCATTTGTTGAATACATTATCATTATCACATTGTATTTGCTTCCTCTGTCAAATATTAGTTGACTGTAAAGTGTGGGTTTATTTCTGGGTTCTCTATTCTGTCCCATTGATCTATGTGTCTGTTTCTATGCCAGAACCATGCTGTTTTGGTTACTATGGCCTTATAACATAGTTTGATATTAGGTAATGTGATTCCTCCAACTTTGTTTTTCTTTCTGAAGATCACTGTTGCTATGCAGGGCATTTTGTGGTTTCATATAAAGTTTTGAAATATTTGTTTTAGTTTTTAAAAATATTCATTGGTATCTTTTAGAAATTGCATTGAATGTATAGATTGCTTTGGGTAGTATGGACATTTTAATGGTATCCATGAATACAGCATGTGCTTCCATTTGTTTGTATCTTCTTCAATTTCTTTCTTCATTGTCTTATAATCTGAGTACAGGTCTTTTACACCCTTGGTCAAGTTTATCCCTAGGCTTTTACTTCTTTTTGAAGCAATTGTGAATGGGATTATTTTTCTTAATTTTGCTTTCTGATAGTTAATTATTGGGAGGTAAAAATACAACTAGTTTCTGGATATTAATTTTGTATCCTGCTAGGTTACTAGATTCATTTATTTGTTCTAATAGTTTCTGGGTAGAATCTTTAGGGTGCTCTACGTACAGTATTATGTCATTTGTGAATAAAAGCAGTTTTACTTCTTCCTTTCCAGTTTGGATGATGCTTTTTATTTCTTCTTGTCTGATTGCTGTGGCTAGGACTTCCAGTACTATGTTGAATAAGAGGTGAAAGTAGACATCCCTGCTTTGTTCCTGGTCTTAAGAGGAATGCTTAAGTCTCAGAGCTCCCAGAGGCCCACCTTTGCCTGAAGGCTTTCTGTTAGATTTAGTAATTGAAATGGCTCATCATTCTGGCTTAAGCTCCACAGGATGGGCAAGGGGGATTCCTGGGAATGGGGCTATTGCTTCCACATAGGCTGATGCCTCATGGAGGGGATCGCTGTATTTGAGAAAGATAGCTTCTGAAATATGAGGAATGACTCAGCACCGGGATCCTGGTGGCTAACCCTTCAACTTTCTCTCCAGAGCCACCAATCATAGACTCTCCTCATTCATCTTTAGTCCACTCTGATCTCCCTCTGCTTAAACCCAGTCTTAAGTGGCTGCAAACAAATTTTTGTGTATTTGCCCTTTAAGAGTTTTTTTCCACATCTCTAGCTGTCTTTTCCTAGTGGACAGAAACCCATCTGTTTTTCACAGCTGGGTGTTACTTCAATTCTTTTCCCTGTTCTGGTGCTCTAAACTGGCAGTCTCTGTTTTGGGGTTAGACCCTACCCTTCTTAGGGGAAAAACCTTGGCCACTGAAATATCCCTCTGGTACTTTAACTGTCACTCACGGGATCCCAGCCAGAATTCTTGTACCTTTGCCAGTCTCATTGTGGTGGTGTGGTTTTTTCTGTAAATCCTTGGTTATAAGGTTTCCCTCCATCTCGTGTTCAATTGGTTACTTGAGGTGATTTTTCTATAATTTATTTTTAATTCCAGCTTGGCCCTTAGAGTAGGTTAGTGTAGCTACCACCAACTCACCTCAGGTATCTCTCTCCATTTAAAACATAGCAACATTTGGTAGATTTCTGTTATGTTCTTGAGTTAATGTGATTTCATAGGGGGGATTTAAAAGTTGATTATTTCCAAATGAAAAGATGAAATGATATTCTTGGGGGACATTAAAGAGTGTTTAATATTCATTAAACAAACTTACATTTGGCCATCAACTGACAAGTCATTAATTACCTACTATGTGCCAGGCATATAGTAATGCATGTATATATTGTTGTGGAGACCTATTAAATATAGGTGGGTTTTGAAATGAGAATGAGAAGTTTTGCCCTCTGAGATACTACACCCATTCTTATTTCTCCCAAGTACCATTTCTATAGTACTAACTGTATCTCTAAAGCAAACCTCTCTTATGAGCTCCAGATACATATTTCTACCAACCAAACTCTTTCATCTAGAAACCCCACAGGCATTTCAAATTCCACAAGTTCAAACTGTAACAGCCTTGTATGTATGTATGTATGTATGTGCTCATCCATTCCATACACTCACAATGTACTTTCCAACAAACATTAGCACTTTCTCTCTGCCTTTATTCTATTTTCAAGATCCAACACAAGAATATCCTCTTCTAGGAACATGACCTTCCCAGGCAGAATTAATTACTATTCTCTCCATATTCTCATTGTACTTCATATACCTGTAATACTATATTTACCTTTTTAAAGTCATTAGTGAATTTATGTAATTACTAATGCATTATGTATTTTTGTCCTAAGCTGCACATATAAACTTTTAGGGAAGATCACCCGTTTTGTGGTTGCTGTTACATTTTGTTTTCAAATAGGTTACTTCAAAAACACTCAAATAAAGTGTTTTTACAAGAAAATTGTTTCAGTTATGTCTGCATAGAGACTTGAGCATCTCTCACTTTTAAAAATACTCATACGTGCAAGTGTCTCTATTGTGCCCCAATGTCTGAAAACCAGAGTTTAGCAAATATCTAGACAAAGATTACCACTACATAATAAATATTTAAGATTAACTTTTGAAGTTTAAGTCTTATATTGGGTTAAATATCTGGTATGTCATTATAATTATTTCTATGATGGGAACAATTGCTGAAGTGGTACATCAAATCATCCACATTGAGTTTCAACCTGTGCACATTGAAAAACATCCTGAATATTAGTTAAGATGAATACTTATTCCCATGGACAGATGGAATCATTAAATGAAAAAGAGCAGATTGCAAAACAACCTGTGCAAAATATTTTCATTTTTGTAGTAACTGCATTAGAGGGGTATAAATACCAGCACTGTCCAGAAAGTATCCAGCCATACAATATGAAAAATTGAGACATTTATTGAAGAAGGTACAAGATACATGAAACATTGCACAGTAGGGCAATGTCATCTCAATCTCTTTCAAAGTAGGCACCTTGGTTCTCCCAACAGCTATCAACTACTCCATCATATTTTCCTGAATCTCATCAATGGTCTGAAATCGTTTCCTTTTCACAGGTGATTATAGTTGTGGGAAAATCCAGAAGTAGCACGGTGCTAAATTTTGGCTGTATGGGGTCCGAGTCATCTGGATGATTTGATATTTTACCAAAAAATTTTGCAATTTGTTGCTCTACTTGCTCAGTCATTTTGAATGTGACGTCCACAGACTACACATGCTCACTCAATGGTGTCTACTGCTCCCACTGACTAGTACAGTGAAGTTGTCTTTGTTCATGCATGTGCATTCCAGTCCACTCTCCTTTGATGCCAGGTTACACCAATGTTGCAGAAACTGTTCTTATTATATTGAAAGTTGCTAGATGTTTTCTGGATATACCTCATATGTAAAGGAAAAAGTTTGTAAAGGTATACACCAAATAGTTAATATTAGTAATGTCTGGCTGGCAGAAGTGAGGCTGTTTTGCTTTCTTATATTTTGCTTTTCTTTATGTTCAACTTTCTATAATGCACATAAAAAAAGTCTTGTAAACAATGATAATCACAGACATGGATATCAGTGTGATGATTCCTAGGAGAAGGCAGGTATACCACTTAGTGGGACTAAGTGGTAATAGGAAAATACAATAAAGTGTATATATATATATATATATACACACACACATATATATACAATTTATACATTTATGTATTTATACAATTTAATAGAATTGGTAGGGATATACAGAAGGAGAACTAACATCAAGGAATGCCTGTAGGTATCAGGCAGAGTGCTAAATGCTGGAGACAGAACAAGTAACATAAGCTCAGATTTAAAGGAGTTAAGAGTTAAGGAACACACCAATAGTTATTCAATAAGCAAGTTACAGAGCTGAAATTCAAACTCAAGTTTTTCTGATTCTAAGATAATATTTATTCCATTTCATCTTGGTGTCCCAGATTCAGTATCAGCTGTCTACAAAAACCGTTAATTAATCAAAGTTTTTGCTGCCCCACCCACATTATTCCAGCTATTAATTGCCAGGATCACTACCATGGGGCCTATTTCAGGATATTCTTCATCCATCAACCTAATGCTTATTACATTCCCTAATGCTCTGGCCAACTAATCTGATACAATAATCTATTCCAAGGAGTTAATGTATTAAGTCATTGCACTGGACTTCTCAGTGCCATTTGTGCAAAGGCTATTGTGCTAGATGTTGGGATGACAGTCACATTCCAGTGGGGGAGGAGAGTTAGACACTCACATGGTTAACTGCATTACGATCTGGTAAATGCCATAATAAAGATAATAAATAAAACATTCACTATAGAAGCAGGAAGAAGTACAGTACATATTCTGGCTGGTGTGTCACTGAGTTTAAAAGAAAAAAAAATGGTGGCAAGGGTGGATGTAAAGAGCATTGTCTATGCCAAAAAAAAAAAAACCCCAAAAACAAAAAACAAAAACACATGGCAATTAAAGAGCTTTCCCTCCTGTGTATGAGCTCGACTTTCATGGCAACCTCCCGTAACCACAATTCCCTTTCACTGATGCCTTACTCCATTGGAGGAGTCTCTGGGTTTGCAGCAGGCCAGAAGTGGTAAATACTGTTAGGCAGCCCTTTGAGCAGATCTTAAAATAACATCCCTTAAAGCAAACACCTGTAGCCTGTGCGGCCTTTTGGTCACATTGGTACATGTTGTTCTCACTGAATTGCATCCCGGAATGGCTCACATAGTGACTTGTTTAATGTAGCTGGGTTCCCTAAGACTTGCAGAGATTAGGAGCTGTCAGTAAGAATCTGGGAAGACTCTGTGACTTGCTTTCTAAAAATCATTCTAAATCAGAAACTAACAGAATCTTTTTGACAACTTGTTCAACACTGAGTACAGCCAGATAAAAACCAACATCTGGAGAATTCTATTTTGTTTACCATTAATGCTAGGATATAGTTAACAGATGAAAGTCTTCCAAAGGAGTGATCTCAATTTATTTCAGTGAACATTCTTGATTAGTAAATTATTTCTTCCCTATTTAAAAAAATGGAAATTGATCCAAAGAGAAAAGGGGAATGGCATAAACGTTTGAGTCAGCAACATACTTGGGGAGGAATATGTGAATATGTAGTTAAGGATAAACGGAACTAACATTTTTTGTGCATAGTTATAGGTAACTAAGATGTTTGTACATGAGGATATGTATTCCCTTGTGTATTTTAAGTGAACTATACTTATGGGTTTCCTAGGGTGCTGGCATAGTTACTTTTCCCATTGTTTCACACTCATGGGTTACATAATTCATTGTACTTCTGTAGATCACTTTATCTCTAAACCAGAAAATATTTCAAAATACTTAAAAATTTGCATTATACAAATACATACTTATACTACTTAGTTGTTAAAGGGCAAGCCATGTGATTTGGCATCCAAAAGTTATACCTGAAATTATGAGAAAGTTAAGAGTGAGGCAGTGATGAAGGGACAAGCCAGAGAACAAATTAGAGATATTTCTTGTATTTCTTCTTTAAAATGCCACCTCATGTAGAAAGTGTTATTTCCTCTAAAAATGTTCTCCCAATTCCCAAAACAATTACTAAATACCATAAAAATGCCATATAACCTACAAGAAGGCAGGCAATGAATATTTCAATGAAATGGAGTTCTTGGGTGAAAAAGACACTTTTTTAGAAAATATACATTTTAAAGTAGAAAGACAAACTGCCTACAGTAAAGAACTTTTAAAGCTAATTTGTGAAACAAAATGTTTAAAAGAAATCTTCAAATCTAAGTATTTGCTGGTGAAAATATTTAATTTCAGTGCATTATAATTTATATTTTCCTTTATCTTCTGGTATCATAAATGGGGAAATTTATAAACAGATAAGAACTATGGCCTGACCTGGAAATAAATTAGAGAAATTTTAAAGAAAAAACAAAGAGGGGAAAACACACCAGGATTCTATATTATTTAACAGTAAATGTTTATTTATTTATCAATGCACTTATTTTTGATAGCCTTGAACTTTTAGGTCTCCAGATGCAAATACATTCATTCAGTAAATGTTTACTGACTGACAACAACTTGTTAAGCATTAATGGAGAAATGAGAGAATATAAAGATGCCAGTTATAGTCATTGCTGTCAAGAGCTTTACATCTGAGTTGAAGACACACACATGCACGCAGATAAAGTTTTCTGCTAATATAACAATTATATATAAACCTGTTATAACAATATCTGTAAACAACAGCTTATCCGTTTTGTAGTTCTTAACTCTTAGTACAGCTCATTATATTGCTTGGTTCATATTTGCAACTGAACAGCATGTAGTCTGTGAACACCAAGACAGCATCTGAGTGCCAAACATTTAAGAAAAAAGAAACATACCACAATACTACTCCAAGGTCAGTACAACCTAGCCAATTTTGAGGGCGGGCCAATCTCCCGTCACACTTCCAATAGTCTCACATAGGGAAAAGTACAACCTGCTTTCTTAACAATTCAATATTTGTATTTATCCGAGCCCCAAAGCACTTTTCTTTAACCTAATCCCATTTACTTTTTAACCTGTAGCCCATCTTCTTAAAACAAGCTTCTTGTGTCCTTGATAATCCATCATTACATGAGGGTTATAACATCTTTATTTTTTAACAATACATTTACTCACTTTAGGTAAGAATATTTGAAATTTACAAAATAATATTAATTTGGACTTTACAAGTTAAGAATCTTTTTCGAAAGGAGTAGGGACTGGGGTAGTTTTTCTTTTTGTTTTTTGTTTTTTTCTTGTGACTTAACTGTTAAACACAATTGGAAAATTTTAAGTATGCTCAAATATAACGTTTGGTATTAAAAACAGCAACAACAAAATTATCCAGTCTTTATCCTGGATCAGTATACATTCTTCCTAGCCTGACATACATTCTACATTTTATACTTACAATCCCTGCTTTGAATGGTGGCACTGAAGCTCTGTGCCAGTTCCTTAAACAAACATTCAAACATATTCACATGTCTTGATAGTACTAAGGCAAGAAGTGAAAAAATATACTGTCATTTATCTATTTAAAAACAGGTCATAAAAACTTAAAGGTTAAAGGAAAAAAGATTAAGTTTTCAACTTAATCTGAACTTTCTATCAGCAGAACCCTTGCAGTCCTAAAGTGTTATAAAGATGCCAGTTATAGCCATTGCTGTCAATTGAGATTTTGGTATAGAAACAAAGATTCTATGACAACTTCATTTTAGAAAGAGAATAAACTTAAAAAAATACATTTAGCACCAACAACTTACAAACTATAAACACTAAGACTGCAATTTGCAAATGGAATGTTTCCAAAAGCTGATAATCTAGAACTTGGAATGTAGTTTCCAATTGGAACAATGCCATAAAACTATAGCTAGCTTTCCACAACAGATGTACAAACTCAAGTTTTATAATGTTCTTAAAATAACATCTATCTGAAATGAAAAATAACTGAAAACAATTATTACTGTAATAGTAATAACAAAGAAAAAGAAAAGACATGTAATTGTAAAGCCATGACTACATGGCATTAGAGAGGCTATATAAATGATTCAAAGAAAGGACGCAACTAAGAATTAGCCAAAAATCTTGGAATGAGAATTCAAAAAGATGGTATTGGAGAGGTGTAGAAAAGTATTAAAGCCAAGTGTTTTGATTGCCTGAAGGACAACAATCTCTCCCTCTCCCCAACCCTTCTCTGTTTAATACATAAAGAAAGCACAGGTAAGTTGGGCAATTCAACCAAGAGGACAAAAGCCACACAGAGTTAATTGCACAAACATAGCATGGAGGATAAGACAGGATTATTAGAATGAAAATCTGGGCACTTGGGAAAGCACAGTGGCCATGCTTAGCTCCAGAGACCTGCGTAATTCCCGTGGAGGCCAGAAGGGAGAGGGCCCCCGGCCACGAAAAGCTTCATCTCTGGCCAGTTGTAGCAGTGGGTGTAGAGCGCATTCGGGAACTCATCTATGCCACCAAAGTAATTCATCCACAGGTCATCGTGGTTGAGCCAGCCTCTGCTGCAGGTGAGCTTGAGCTTCCTCCTTGCAGGCCCCAGGGAGGAGTCCGGGCTGGTGGAGGTCCTCTCTTCAAGGAACTTCTGGGCACGGATGTCATAGAAGAGCAGGGAGCCGTGGCCGGTGCCCACTGTGATGATGTGCTGGTAGAAGCTCAGTGAGCGCACGCCAGTGCCACCATCTCGGGAGCACAGGGGCCGAATGTTCTGGTGACCTTGGCGGGGATCCAGAAAGGAGACGTGGGACTGGGAGCCCGCCGCGTACAGAGACAACTCCTCACAGTAGGTCAGGCACACATTCTCTCGGCAGTAGGGCAGCCTGATAGACAGCAGCCTGGTCAGATTGCTCCGGGCTTTCCACAGGTGAAAGTAGCCGTCTAGGGACACGGCTCCCAGCTCCTGGTTCTTGTCACTGAAGGCTAGAGCCCGCACCTTTCGGTTACTGGGGTTGGTGTTGGACCTGGGGATGGTCTCCACGTCCAAGGGACGGATGTGGGTGTACACCGGGAGCCCCGCGTCATCGTGCCAGGCGATGCTGCCACTGACCACGTCGGGATCCATTCTCCACAGAGCCAACGTGCCGTCACGGGACCCGCTCACTGCCACTGTGTCACTCATCCAGGCGATGGCGAAGATCCAGTCCCTGTGGCCGTGGCGGTCGCCCAGGAACACAGGGTCCAGGGTGGGCAGCTGGTAGACGGCCAGACTGTTGGGGTTCTCGCCCCCGGTGGCCAGCAGAGTCTTGGACGGGTTCAGCTCGATGGCGTGGATGCCACAGCTCGGCTGGACCCGGGCCGGCCCGGGTCCCTCGTCCCGCATGAGCGGGATGCGCGTGATCTGGCCCGACAGCACGTCCGCCACGAAGAGCGTGTTGCACTTGGTGCCGCACACCACATGCCTGGCGTTCAGCCACTGCGACGCGAACACCTTGTTGAGGGTGCCCAGGGCCAGCTCGCGCTCCCGCAGCACCTCCGGCAGCTTCCGCACCGCGTACCGGCGCAGCTGGCCCTCGAAGCCCGGGAGACCCTCGCGGCCCCGCGCGCCCACCTCTCGGCCCTTCACGTAGTGCAGGAGCGAGCGCTGCGTCGCCGGCAACTTCTGCCTCTTGGGCTGCAGAGGACCCTCTCCCTCCGCCGCCACCAAGCCCTGCGACGACGAGCTCGCGGCTGCCCCCTCGATGGCGGGCTCTTTCCGCTTCCTGCTACCTGTTTGCTGCCTGGCCATGGTGGGTAGCGGACGAATGGTGGTGGTGACGGCGGCGGCGCGGCGGCGGTAGCGGTATCGGTATCGGTATCGGTAGGTGGCACCCGTGTTAGCCGTGGCGGCGGTGGGGAGGGTGGCGCCTCCTAATTAGCCGGGAGCGCGGGCTCCCAAGGGCCAAGAGTAGGGGAGACAGAGGGCGCGGCGGTGGCGGCGGCGGCGGCGTATATAGGCGAGGGCGGGGGGCTTGAGAGGAACTCGGATCAGAGGGAGGGGAGCGCGGCGGCCAGGGCGGCGAGAACCTCGGCGCGGTTCTAGGCGCGGGCGGGAAGTGCAGCCGGTGGCAAGGCAGGAGCACAGTTGGTGTGGGATGAGGCCACCCGGGGTTCGAGTGGGAGGGAGCGGAGGCAGCGGGGGGCGGGAGCAAAGAACGGGCAGGCGCTGTGGGAAGGAGCGCAAGCCGGGCGCAAAAGGCGGGCGTGTAGGGGGGTGAGGGTGGATTTGCGGGCGAGGGATGTACTAAGGGGCCTCTGAGCCATGAATCCAAGATTGCCTTGTGAGCCTGTCCTGGATCTCCAATAAGCGACGGGATATTTCCCCACTCTCAGGACAGCAGCCAACTAGCCTGGCTAAAAATCCCCACTTAAATAAAATTTGAAACCTAAAATATCGTCCAGGAGGAAGCTAAAAGGAGCCCAGGCAATTGTACGAAGAAACGAATGTGCACTTGCTGCGGTTGTGGCAGACGCTTGGCCAAGATTAGACCTTGAAGGTTAGTGAGGAAGCGGGATTAGGAGCTGCAGGGAGACCCTCCCACTTACATTCCTTCAGCAGGAACTGGTTTCTCAGCCCCTCAGCTGGTATCTTAAACCAGTTTCAAATATATCTGTGTATATATATTACCTCAAACTGAAGTCTCTGAACTCCTTTTCTGAACTTCTTTACTGGAGTGTCCTGAAGAATGTGTTCCAAAAGCAAACCCCCAGGCCCTACTTTCTAGCTAGGGTGGTGTCTGGCAACCCCGCCCCCCCTTTGGGCAGGCACAGCCTTGAGAAACTGTCCGTAGTTGAAGGGGAAGAAGTTCCTTAGAGGTGCTGCCTCTCTTTGTAACTCAAAGCTCAAAGGAGGTGGAGAGGAATACTTTAAGGGTCGTCTTCCTTGCTGCTTCTAGGTTCTGTCCCCACTCTAGGTCCCAAAGGCTCAGATGCCTTGGCATATTCCCTTGGGGCCTTGGGCTGGGGTCCTGGGGCTGGGGTCCTGAGGCTGGACGAGATTTTCATAAGCAGAGAGGAAGATAAAGAACGTTTCATAGAGAAAGGCAACCACAGGGACATAACTGATCATGAGGGTGTAAGGGCATTTGGCTAACTCTCACTTTTAGTGTTTCGTATCTTGCTCTTCTGCTTCAGGGCTGCCAGTCTACTGACAGGTTCCTACCTAGGCATTCTGAGTTACACAGTGAGGCCTTCGGAAGCTGGTGATTGATATCTATTCTTTTTGCCCTCTCCAACTCCTGCAGAAAATGTACACAATGCATGGTGGGTGGGTGCATGGGGCGATGCACTTCCTTTTCTTATCAAGCAGGGGAACCCATGGGAGCCGCTTTGTTGCTGCTTTTGCTCCCCTCCCTGGCACCTGCCCTGTTTGCTGATTTCTCTCCTTCCCCTTACCCTTTTTTGCCTTTTTGTAATGTCACTTCTAGTGTACAAATTCTAAGTACAAATGGTGGGTTCTTCTCACCACTCATCTATGTGCTGCATTCTGTTTCTCCTCAATACTCGCACCCCAGTACAAATTTCTCTACATCTTCCTATTTACCCCATAGCAACAGGTTGTATCTGGTGCTGGTGGGAAACAAGAAATTAGGGAAGGCTTCATGGAGTCTGCATTCTGTTTTCACAGGTAGGGGTGTGTGGGGTTATGCTGGGACTGGCTCCTCCAAACCCCCATAATGGAAGGCTGGCTGGAGGGATCCTGGCCAGGAGTGTGTATTGCTTGGGAACAGGTTGTAGTTCTCTCCTTTTCCTTCTGGGAGTGGCTTCTTGTCCTGTGTGACTGCTTCCTGACTCTTTCTTTTTGCATGTTCACACTAAGGTAAGTAATGTAGTTTAGAGTCATACACAAGATATGTGCCCCCTTTGTGTGGGACCCCTTAAAACAAGTCTTGGACTCAGGGAGGTGCAGTCCTGCTTCACCAATCTGCTGCCATTGGTGCTCCCTGCAATGTGAGTAATGAAGGGTATGTCTGCTCTACCCAGGCCTCCTTGTGGTTTCTTGGGCTTATCTGAATGAGCAGACAAAATACCCAGGTTTGATCTCCTGAATTACAACTGGCATAGTCAGTAGTATTCAGATACCTGAAGAGCACTCCAAGTTGAGTGTACCATGGTGATGTTATGCCATGTGGCATCAGGGGGCTACTGGGAGGAATCCTGGGCTGGCCAGTAAATTCTATGTCGTATGAGATGACAAACTTTCTTGATATGCGGAGACCACCACGACATTGGGGGATGCCCCTGAAACTGCTGCTGGCCTCTTAGAAGTCTTGCAGCACATCAGAGAGCAGTGCACCCTAGGAGTAAAGAAAGACCCCGACCATGTTCCACAGCTGTTGGGCGGTTAATGTTAAGGCTATGGAAGGTAATTGAGAGACAGATGGAAGCAGACTCATGTGCTGTGTGTTTAGAAGAGGAATTGAAACTAGAAACAAACTTGTTTCTCCTAATGGCAGATAATAAGGATGCCCTGGGGAGACGATTAGAACAGACTAGTAAGCAAGTACAACACCTAGCATATCTTCTGTCACCCAGTCATCCCTCTTTGAGAGAAAGAATTCACAGGGCCAGAGCCCAAGCCAGTCACACAACTATATTCTCTGTGGCTAATGGCTGGCTGTAGGGTATCATGGCTTTATGAGAGGGGTTCATCCTCCTCTAACCCACCCGGGAACTAGTTTACTAGAGCTCCAGCAATTCAGCCAGGAGCTAGGCGTGCAACACTCTATCTATAACTCACAGTCCAGTGGACCAGATATGGAACGATTTACCGCAGGAATGAGGGACCAGGTTGTGCAAAGAGCACCCCGGCTTACTTCGGCACCCTGGTACCTATTATGTCCACTAAGGTGGGCGATTCTGTACAGGAAGTGGCACAGACATTTGCTGACCTAGGAGAAGTAGAGCTACTGAGACTAAAGAAAGGAGTAAAGTAGAAAAGGAGAACAAGGAAGGAAAAAGGGAGGGAATCTAACTGTGAAATGTAAGCAGAAAGATCCAGTGAAAGTCACTGCAAACAACTATGGAATGATCTGGTAAAGGCTGGGTTAGATACAGATAAATAGACAAGAAGCCTAACCACATTCTTGTAAGTCTGTGGTAGCAACTGAAACCTGAACTACAGTTCCAGCCCATTACGACCTCTACTGTTCAAACGTTGGAATGAACACTATCAAACTGGAATGGTCCTATCCCTGCCCCCCAGAGCCAACACACTACTTCATGGCTGCTCTGCTTGTGCAATTGCCTCTGGCCCACCTGGAGGATGATCCATTGGGAGGGTTCTTAGCATAGGGGAATGGTTGAGGGACCCACTTACAGGGACCCAGTGGGGACCAGAGGCTGCATGCAGAACTTGCTATTTACTGGTCCCCAAAGAGTGCACTGAGTGTTGGCTTTAGTTGATACTGCTGCTGAGTGTTCTCTTATTTATGGTGATCCAGAAATTGAAAGGGCCCAAACCTGCCATTAATGGCCACAGAGGACCACCTATTGGGTGCAGGCTTTAACACTGACTCTTGGAACAGAGTGTTTACCACCATGCCTCTACAAGGTATGTGTTTCCCCTGTTCCTGAATATATCCTAAGAATTGACATTGTAGCTGGCTTGTGCCTACAGACAGACCACCATGGGGGAGTTTTGCCTCCAAATATGAGTTGCAAAGGCCATTTTGAGTGGTCATGCCAGACACCCCCTGTGTCACTTCCTACTTCACATAGAATAGTGGCCACCAAACAACACACCTTCCGGGTGGCCATAAGGAGATTGGGGAGACCATAGAAGAATTGGCCCAGGTGAACATCATCAGATTGGCCCACAGCCCCTACGACTCATCTGGGTAGCTTGTTGGAAAGCAGGATGGAACTTGACACATGACTATAGATTATAAAGAACTGAATACAGTGATTTCCCTGTCTTTGTAGCCATGCCTAACATAGCTGGTCTCCTAGACCAGCTCAGCTATGAGGTGGGCACATACCATTATGCATTAGATTTAGCTAAGGATTTTTCTCTATTGATATTGATCCTGAAAGCCAGGACCAGTTTGCCTTCACCTGGGAAGGCTTCCAGGGGGTATTCACTATTCTGCCTCAAGGTTACCTGCACAGCCCCACTGTTTGCCAGGGCCTTGTGGCCGAGGACTTAGCTGCTTGGACTGTACCATCCTCTGTGAGTTGAGGACATTAAGCTGACCTCTGATTCTCTTACAGAGTGAGAATGAGCCACTCCTCAGCTGTTGGCTCACCTCCAGGATTGAGGATAGGCAGTCAATTACAACAGGATCCTAGATTACCTGTCCAGTTCCTGGGTGTACTTTGGTTGGATAAGACAAAGGTGATGCCTGCCACCATGATAGGTAAGATTCAGGCTCTACCCATTCCACAGAAGCTGAAGCAATTATAAGAATTTTTAGGGTTGTTGGGGTACTGATGGTTTTTATGCCACACCTAGCTCAGCTACTGCACACTCTTTATCACCTCCCCCACAAAGCAGCCAGCTGGGATTGGGGGGAAAATATGACCAGACCTTTTAGGCTGCTAAGCAAGCGGTAAAGACCATATAAGCACTGGAGGCCATAGATCAATCTCAGGTATTTGATATAGATGTCCATGTCACCCCTAAGGGCTATGCCTGGGGCCTCTGGCAAGGCAAGGGCATACCGAGGTGCCAATCAGCTTCCAGTCCCAGCTCTGTAAAGGGGTGAAGGCTCGATAAACCCAATGGAACAAAAAGTGAATGCTGATTACCAGGCTCTCCTGGCTACTGAAGCTATTGCCAGACTGACTGAGGTTCAAGCACACACTAACTATTCCATCACTGGGTGGGAACAGGATATTGTAAACCAACCAAAGAGCTCAGTAGCACAGACAGCCACTCTGACTAAGTGGAGTGCATATCTCCAATAAAGAAGTAAATTAGTGATGAACATCCTGAGTGAAGAATGGCAGCTATTTCTGTGCCTGGTTACTTATCAAGACCTGGACACAGAGGTCCTTGATCCTCTTCCTGTGCCTGACCTACTATTGAAGAGGGACAAGCCCCTTTTCCTGAAGATGCCTGGTACACTGATGGCTCCTGTGGGGACCATCCACCCACCTAGAGGGCAGTGGTCTATCTGCTTAGAATGGACAGACATAGATGGAAGATGGTTCAGGAGAAAGCAGTCAATGGGCTGGGTTGAGAGCTGTCTGGATAGTCGTAACCCAAGAACCTGGGCTGGTGACCAACTTCACAAGACTCACCCTGTGGCTACCCCATGGTAGCAAGGTGACTAGAAAGCGGCTCGAAAACCTCGGTGAGGGGCAGGACTTAGGAAGGACATTTGTGCACATAGTCTGGAAAAGTTCGTAACGCTTCATCATCCCAATAGACCTCAACCTCTCTGCAGCCCTGGCAATGCTGCGGCTGAAGGCTTGGCACACATCCAGTGGTTGGAAGAAGCTCCAGCAGAAGACACATCTGAGTAGCTCCACCTAAAGATGCACCATGCAGGACAGAAGACTTTATGAGAATTGGTAAAATCTTGGGGTGTGCTGCTCTGTTACTCTGATGTAGTCATGGCCTGTAAACAGAGAAGTACCCACGCCTCCTGCCCCAAGATACAGGTGGCCTGCAACAGAGGAATGGCCTGCTGACCTACTGGCAGGTCAACTACATTGGCCCCCTACCACTATCTGAAGGTACATCCTTGATGTGAATGGACATTACTCCTGGCGTGCTACAAGCATACCATGCGAGTGGGCCACACAGCAAGACATCCTAGACCTAAGCAGACCTGTGCTATTTATGGGACCCCAGACATCATCGAAAGCAACCAAGACACCTATTTCACATGATATCAAGTACAAGAGTAGGCAGACACTATATATTCTGTCTGCCATACAACCCCACTGGAGATGGCCTCATTGAAAGGTACAATGGCCCCATTCCAGGGATGGACATCTCTCCTATCTGTCTGCCTGCCCTTGAACAACAAGGGCTATATCTGTCTATAGCCCCTGTACGAACAGTCTAGGGTAGCACAAGCATCTCTTGTTACCCTCCTCACTAAATCTTGGGAGGCACCTAACTGCCCGCAGTTAAATATGCAGGAGCCTCTGCTATGCCCTGGGCTGGAATAGCAAAGTAATGTGATCGTGCCAGCGCCCCAAGACATTCACATACCCCCAGGGAAAAGCACCCTTACCTGGCCCTGGCAGGCACAGGTAGAGTCCCGCTGGTGTTTTATGGTGGCTCCCTGGGGGGAGGGACTTGTTATGGGGTTGCAGCTGGCACCCATGGTAATGGCCTCTTGGCCTCTTACCCTTGTTTGTTACAATCCCAGGCAAACCTCTGTTCCTAAGGGAACCTCATAACTTCAGTCTGGTGGGCACATACCCCTCCCTTGGCCCTTTCCAGCACAGGAGGCCCTTAGCCTTGGGCCAGATAGGGCATGGCACCAACGGCCAGGGCATCCACCAGTCAGTGGTCAGACTGACCAGACTGTAGCGTATTTATTGTCAGACCACCAAGATCTACCTTTATTAGTTCATCTTAAATGTCTCTCTTATCGCCCTTAGATTTTGCTCTGGAAACTCTTTTCTACAGTGGGAGTTATGAGAACAGCCATCAGCAACCATTCTGATTATTGGGTCTGCACTGAATTTCCCACTTCTGCCTCCACCGGCTTACCATGGTGGACCCACCCTGTGAACCAGACACATTGGGACTGGCTGCAAGGCTGGGAAGCTCCCAACACCCTCTTCGAGCAGATACATGGAAAGGTATTTTCTCTCGTTGAGGCAACAGACCAACTGCACCAATCCAAGGCTTTTGTATGCAGTTTAGGACTGTGTGGGGTGGCTATCGGCATTACAGGTAGAGGTGCAACAACCTGTGCCCATATGCACTGAATGCAGAAGTGGTACTGTAAGTGGGACTGTTCAGCTCATGGTGTTGATGCCGGCAGCCCTATACAAGAAAACAATGGTAACGACTGCTACAGACCACTGGGGTCAGTTACTAGTGGGGCCCAGGCCCTTCCCATCCCAGGGGGAGCCCTGTGGGCCTGTGAACAATATGGTTGGCCTTAACTCCCATTTAATTGGACTGGGGGTTGCACTATTCCATTGTTCCTAGAAAACGGAGCTCATTTCAAGCACATTATTGAGTGAAGTGCTCTGACTGATGGTTCTACCTCTTAGCTACTTTTGTGTCCCCTGCAGGTACTATTATAACCTATAAAACTATTAAGGCCCTAGCAAATCACCCTGCAATAGCCCTTAGATACCCTATAGCCCTGAGTTCTAGTGAAGTAACTCAAATAAGGAATGTTATGCAAAATAAAATGGCATTTGACTTACTGCTGCTCCGGGGAGCACCTGTGCCATTCTACACGACAAGTGTAGCATATGTATCCCTGATAATTCTCAAAGTGTGTCTCAAGCCTCCTCTTCCCTAGGAACTGATATTAATCATATATCAGTCATAGCCTTTGACCCTTTTACAACTTGATGGAATTCTCTAGGTTCTTGATGGTGTTCTCTTCTCCTAGGTCTCTGGGTTTTGTCTTGCATTGTTGGTCTTGGTGTATCTGTGGTGTTTGGATGCAGCATGCTCACATGCTCATCACACAAGTCCCCTAGTGGAAGAATGTAAAATGAAGACTGTGGGGTGGAGGAGTAATGTTGGAGTGGAGAGTGGGGTCATGCTGGACATGGTTCCTCCAATCCCTATAATAGAAATCTGGCCAGAGGACCCCTGGCCAGAAGGAATATGTATTGGAAATGGATTGTTATTTTCCCCTTATTTCCTTTTGGGAGTATCCTCTTATATTGTGATTGCTTCTTGACCCTTTCTTTCTGCATGTACACTGAGATAATGTAGTTTAGAGTTACACATAGGACACGTGCCCCCTTTGCCTGGGACCCTTTAAAACAAGTTGCAGGGAAGTGTTGTTCTGCTTCCCTGATTTGCTGCCATCGGTGCTCCATGCAATGTGAGTAATAAAGGGTATGCCTGCTCCACAGTCCTCCTTGTGGTTTGTTTGGCTTATTTGAATGAGCAATCGAGATCCCTGGGCTCAACCTCCTGCATTACAATCAGAAAGAGGTAAACATATATGAAAATGCATTGAGAGTGTAGAGAAGTACTTCACAGACTTCACTGTACATTGAAATTATAGGAGCAGCTTAAAAATATCTATATACCTTGACCCTATTTCTAAAAATTGGATGCGAATGGTTTGTGGACCACTCTTTGAGAAACATTGGTCTAAGCACTTCTCACCCAGGTAACGGCAGGGTATGTTGAAGAGATTAACATCTTTGGCATACTTCAGGGTACCCTGAAAATGGACCTCTATCCAGGTGAATACTGTAAAAGTCTTAACAATTAAAGAGGCAATGATCAACTTGAGGCCAGACAAGAGTGTGGCCTAGGCAGAAAAAATTGTACCTGTTAAGTATAGAGAACTGATTATATTTTACTATATAACCTTATGACTTTACTATTCTGTATTATTATACTAATAAGCATTGTTGCGGCAATTTTAGAAACATCATTTTGTTTCATTTACCTTTATAATAGTGGATGCTCCATTTTGTACATGAAGAAAATGAGGCTTGGAGAGGTTATGAATTTGCCTGAAGTCATTAGTAAATGATAGATATGGGATTTGAACCCTAGTAATATGAATCTATATTCCACATTCTTATCTGTTTCTCTGAGACTGGGGATATGCCAGGGGTTGAGTGAAAGGTTCTGCTAGTGAGAGACATTTAAACCTCATTTATTTGCACTACTAAAAATATTGAGATATATAGCTGTGAACATCTGTGGACCAGGAGTTGCCGTGGGTGAAGATCCTGAGAGCAACTGAGAGATTCTGGAATTCAGCTTGTGATTAGTGGCAAGGCTTGCTGAAAGGGGCAGTTCTATAGCTCTTCTGGCACAGAGGCTAGAAAGAATAGCATGAACCAGCATAGGGATCCTGATGTCATTCTCTAGTAGAATCACCAAGCATGGTATCCACAGCAAAGAAGAACTATGCACTGCATCTGTCTCCTATTTCATGGGACAAAGTAAGCATCAAAATCTAATACTATCCCATAGAGAGGGGGAGGAACCCTTGAAATCACTAATATTGTACTTTTTACCAGCCAGATGTGTGCAGTTGAGCCACAAATGCAATTTGTGCTCTATCTTCCTCTCTGGCTTCATGAGAAAGTGGTACCCATACCCAGAGAACAAAGAGGGAACATCATATGCTCTGGTGGTTGTGGTATCACACATAATAGAATGGCAATCTCCTACATACTTAATATCATCCCCCAAGTCATAATGCAATGCCCTTATGTCTGCGTTGCATATTACGTAGTTGAGGATATGTATTATAAGTGTCCAAAATATGGTGGAGTTATAGGAAGGGGAACTGAGCTCTGACAAAGAGAGAACATCCCTATTCCTTCCAGGTCCCTATTCTTAGAACTAAAAATCCCCTGGACAGAGCACAGTGCACAAGTAAATTGAAGTCTCTGAAAGCTAGATAGAAGTGGGAAAGACTGTAGATCTCAGAATTTGAGGAAAGATGGTGGTGAGTTCTGTGTTTCTTTGTTGTGTCCTGTATAAATATATCCCAGACAGGGAGTTGCAAAAGCTCCAACCCAGAACCTTCACCATACACAGATAATAAAAGCTCCAAGTCTGTCTCCCCTATGCAAAGGACCTGGAAAAAGAACTAACAACATAAAACTTTTTGGAGAAATACACTAGTTGAGCTGAATACTAGCAGAAAAACCATCCCACTGCTCGCCACCCCCACTATTTCAGTGCAGCCAAGTAGGGAGCTCATCTTCCATCCTCAGTATGGCAAATATAGGTATTATACCCTGATTCCCATGCAGGGTTAATATCAGTGTGATTCCAGGGTGAGTTGAGCCTTCACTCATCCCTAGCAACAAGGAGAATGTTGGAAGAGGAGCTAATCACTGCTCTGCTTCATCCCTCTCTTCTTTAACAGCGTGTCATTAGAGCTTAGTGAGGAGCTGAACTCTCATCCGGACTCAGTATCAATGAGATTGAGCTAGTCAGCACTCCAGTTTCCCTCACCCTTGGTATCAACAAGGAGCTGAATCTCCATACCCACCCAGCAGCAAAAAGACTGAGCAAGGAAGTAAGAAACAAAGCTAGTCCTGTTCCCCAAGAAATAGTGACATGGACTTACAGATTCAAGAAACTAAGTTGAGCCCAAAAAGCTTAAGTTCAAATAACTGCAAGCCAAGACACATTGTAATTAAAATTCTGAAAACCAAAGGCAAAAATAAAATCTTAAAAGCAGACAGGGAAATGACACATTACCTAGAGGGGAAAACCAAACTAAATGACAGAAGATTTCTTATCTGAAATGATAGAAGACAGAAGGAAGTGCTGAAAAGACAAACCATGTCAACTGAAAATTCTATATCCAATAAAAAATTGAGAAGTGAAAGGTAAATAAAGATATTCTCAGATGAAGGAAAACTAAGAGAATTTGTTGCTAGAGAACCTACCCTTGAAAAATGGCTAAAGAAAGTTCTCTAGGCAGAATAGTAATTACAGTAGAAAAATACTTGCAATTTTAGAAAGGGAAGAAGTATATCAAAATGGATAAAAATAATATCATGTATAATAGACTACCCTACTTCTTATGAGTTTCTGAAATCATATTTTTGCACTATCGGATGTCATATTCAATGTATGTACAGGGAACACTTAAGACAATGGTATTTAAAAGTAAGTAAGGTAAAAGGAATTTAAGTAAGGCTTTTCTACCTCACTCATTGTGGTAAAACACTGATAACAGTATACTATGATAAGTTATATTCCTTTATTCTAATACATAGAGTAACCACTAAGAAACTTTACAGGCTGATATATTCAAATGCTATAGATAAGTGAAAATGAAATCCTAAAAAAAGTGGTTCAAATAACCTACAGGATGGTGAGAAAGGAGAAAGAGAGGAACAACAATTACCATAAATGTAAATATTCTAAATATATTAATCAAAAATAAATATTGGCAGAGTGAATTAAAAACAAAACATAATCTAGAAATATGTTTTTTTGTTACTTCCTTCACATATGACATAGGTAGATTGAAAGTAAAAAAAAAGAAATATAATGCAAATATTAATCACAAAATGTAGGAGAAACTATATCAATATTAGAAAATGAACTTCATAGTAAAGTAAATTGCTAGAGACAAAGAGAGCCATTACATAATACTGGAAGAATAGACACACAAAGAGGATAAGAAGTAATTCCAAGAACTAATAATTGAATTCACCAAAGTCAGAGGATGCAAGGTTAGTCTTCAGCAATTAGTTACATTTCCATATACCAACAGTGAACATATACAGAAACCAAAATTAAAAACACAACATCATTTAAAATCATACAAAAATGAAATTTTCCATATAAACTTACAAGGATATGCACAGGATTTGTCTGGTGAAAATCATGGAATACTAATGCATAGAATATATGAAGAGCTAGGTACACGTTATATTCATATATTTGAAGATGCAACATAGTAAAGGTGTCAATACTCTTGAAATTGATCTATAGTTTTAATGAGATGCTCTCCAAATTTCAGCAAGGTATTTTTGTAGACATAGACAAGCTTGTTCTAAAATACAGGCCCTTAGAAGAATTGCTAAAACAAACTTGACTAGAGAAAAAAGTGAGGGGAATCACTCTACCCATTTTAATTCTTTTTAAATTGTATTTATTGGTGTGACATTGGGCAATAAAATTACAAAGCTTTAAGGGGTACAGTTTTATAATATACCATCTGTACACCATGTTTGCCACTCCAGCCCATGTCACCTTCTGTCACCATTCACTCCCACACACCTCCTGCTACCTCCACCAATGCCCATTTCCCTCTGGGAATGACCATACTGTTGTCTGTTGAGTTTTATTTATTTATTTTTGCTTAATCCCTTCACTTTTTTCACACAGCCCCTTGACACCCCCGACAACAGCTGTGAATCTGTTTCTATTTTGTTTGTTGATTTATTCTGTTCATTAGATTACACATATAAGTGAACTTGTATAGTATGGCTGTTTTTTTTTTTTTTTTTTTCTTTGAGCATAATACTCTTTAGATCCATCCATGCTGAAGCAAAGAGTGAGATTTTTCCTTTTTAATGTCTGAGTAGTATTCCATTGTATAAACATAGCACAGCTTTTTAATCCACTCATCTACTGATGGACACTTGAGCTGCCTCTGAATCTTGGCTATTGTAGATAACACTGCAGTGAACATAAGAGTGCATATATTGTTTTGAATTAGTGTTTTGAGTTTCTTTGAGTAAATTCCCAGAAGTAGAATCCCTGGGCCATAAGGCAGTTCTATTTTTGATTTTGTAAGTTAAATCCATACTGCTTTCCACAGTGGCTTCACCAATCTACATTCCCACCAACAATGCAGGAGGGTTCCTTTTTCTCTACATCCTCACCAACACATTGTTTGTTTGATGGTAGCCATTCTGACTTGTGTAGAGTGATATCTCATTGTGGTTTTAACTTGCATTTCTTTGATGATTAGTGACATTGAGCATCCTTTCATATGCCTACTGAGCATCTATATATATTCTTTAGAGAAGTATCTATTCATATCCTTTGCCAATTTTTTAAATTGAAGTGTTTGTTTTTGATGTTGAGTTGTATAAGATCTTTATGCATTTTGGATATTAATTCCTTATCAGATATATAATTTGTGAATATGTTCTTCTATTCAGTGTGTAGTCTCATCTTGTTGACTTTTTTATTTTTCTGTGCAAACCATCTTAGTTTGATATAGTCCTGTTTGTTTATTTTTTATTTTGTTTCCCTTGCCTGCGGAGATGTATCTTAAAAAGTATTGCTATAAGAAATGTTCACAATTTTGTTGCCAATGTTTTCGTCTAAGATTTTTTGTGGTTTTGAGACTAACATTTAAGTCTTTAGTTTATTTTGAGTTAATTCTTGTATATGATGTAAGAAGGAGGTTTAGTTAAAGTTTTGGCATGTGTCTATCAGATTTTAATAATACCATTTATTGAGTAGCTTATCTTTGCTCCATTTTATGTTCTGGCATCCTTTGTCAAATATTAATTAGCTATAAAGATGGGGTTTATTTTTGGGCTCTCTATTCTGTTCCACTGATCTATGTGTCTGTTTTTAGGCCACATAATGTAGCTTTCTTTTAAAATTTAATCTTTATTGTATTATTTTTCCATTACCGTTTAGTCCTCTTATACCTCCCTCCCCCCCAGCAATCACCATGCTGTTTTGATTGCTATGGCCTTGTAGTATAGTTACATATGACTTATTGTGATTCCTCCAACTTTGTTACTTTTTCTCAAAATTGATATGGCTATTGGGGTCTTTTTTTTATTTCATATACATTTTTGGAATATTTGTTCTAGTTCTGTGAAATATGCAATTTGTATCTTGATGGGAATTGTGTTGTATCTATAGATTTCTCTGGATAGTATAAACATTTTAATGATATTAATTGTTTCTATCCATGAACCGTGTATATGCTTCCACTTATTTGTATCTTTAATTTCTTTTTTCAGAATCTTATGATTTCCTAATACAGGTCTTTTATCTCCTTAAACTTATTCCAATAAAATTTTGACTATTTTTAAAATCTTTACCTGAGGACATTTTTTTCAATGGAGAGAGGTGAGGGAGAAAGAAAGAAGAAAGAGAGAAAGAGAGAGAGAGAGAAAGAAAGAAAGAAAGAAAGAAAGAAAGAAAGAAAGAAAGAAAGAAAGAAAGAAAGAAAGAAAGAAAGAAAGAGAAAGAAAGAGAAAGAAAAAAAAGAAAAAAGAAAGAAAAAAAAAGAAATAAAAAAAGAAAGAAAGAAAGAAAGAAAGAGAGAGGAAGAAAGGAGAAAGGAAGAAAGAAAAGAAAGAGAAACATCAATGTGAAAGAGAAACATTGATTGTTTGCTTTCTCCTACCTTCCTTGACTGGTTATCAAACCTACAACCTGGGTACATGCCCTGATCAGGAATCAAATCTATGATTGTTTGGCCTGTGGGATGATGCTCCAACCAACTGGGCCATACTGTCCAGTGCCCAAGGAATTTTTTGATGCAATTGTAAATGAGTTTGTTTTCCTAGTTTCCCTTTCTGATAGTTCATTATTAGTGTATGGAAATGCAACTGATTTCTGGATTTTTAATTTGTACCTTGCTACTTTACTAAATTTATTAATCAATTCTAGCAGTTTTTTTGTGGACCCTTTAGGGCTCTATATATACAGTATCATGTCATTTGAAAATAATGACAGATTTACTTCTTCCTTTCTACTTGGATGCTTTTAATTTTTTCTTCTTGTTCAATTACTGTGGCTAAGACTTTCAGTGCTATGTTGAATAAGAGCAGTGAAAGTGAACATCCCTGCCATGGTCCTAATCTTAAGGGGAACCCTTTCAGTTTCTGCCCATTCAGAATGATTTTGGTTATGGGCTTGTCATAGATGGTCATTATATGTTGAGATTTGTTCCCTCTATTCCCACTTTATTGAGAGATTTTATCACAAATGGGTGCTGGATTTTATCAAATGCTTTTTCTGTATCTATTTATATGGTCATTTGATTTTTATTCTTCATTTTGTTGAAGTGGTTTATCATCTTTATTGATTTGTGGATAATTTTATAAATTTGTATCATTGAAATAAAGCCCACCTGATCATGGTGTGTGATCTTTTTAACATTTCAGGATCCAGTTTGCTAATATTTAGTTGAGCATCTCAGCATCTATGTTCAGAGGGATATTGACCTATAATTTTCTTTTGGTGTAGTATCTTTACCTGGTTTTGGATTTAGAATAAGGCTGGCCTCATAAAATGAGCTTGGAAGTTTTCTTTCTTCTTGAAATTTTTGTACTAGTTTGAGAAATATAGGTGTTAGCTCTTCTTTGGATATTTGGTAAAATTCTCCTGTGAAACCATCCACTCTAGGACTTCTGTTTATTGGGAGTTGGTATTGCTTCTTCAATATAACTAGTTGTAATCTACCTATTCAGATTCCCTGATTATTGCTGCTTCAGTTTTTTAATATTACGTGTTTGTAAAATTTACCCATTTCATTTAGATTGTCCAACTTGTTGGCATATAGTTGTTTGTAATATGTTTTTATAATCCTTGTATTTCTGTTGAGCCAGTTGTTACTTTTCTTTCACCTCTATTTTTATTTATTTGAGTTGTCTCTCTTTTTTCTTAATGTGTCTGGTTTAAAATTTGTCAGTCTTGTTTATCTTTGCAAAGAAAACCAGTGTTTGGTTTCATTGATTTCTTTTTTGTATTTTTTAAGACTCTATTTTGTTTATTTCTGCTCTGTTCTTTGTTCTTTCCTTCTGTATACCTTCTTTGGACTTTGTTAGTTTTCTTTTTCTATTTCTTTTAAGTGTAAAGTTAGATTGTTTGAGCTTTTTTTTTTTTTTTTTTTTTTTTTTTTTTTTTTTTTTTTTTTTTTTTTTTTTTTTTTTTTTTTTTTTTTTTTTTTTTTTTTTTTTTTTTTTTTTTTTTTTTTTTTTTTTTTTTTTTTTTTTTTTTTTTTTTTTTTTTTTTTTTTTTTTTTTTTTTTTTTTTTTTTTTTTTTTCTTGAGGTAGCCTTGTAATGCTATGAATTTCTCTCTCAGGACTGCTTTTGCTATGTCCCATGATTTGGGGCTGTTTTGATCTCATTTTCATCTGTTTCATGGTGTCTTTTGATATCTTCCTTGATCCATTGTTGACCCATTCATTGTTTAATTGTATGTTACTTAGCCTCTATGTCTTGTGTGCTTTTCAGTTCTTTTCTTGTGATTGATTTCTAGTTTCATACCATTGTGGTCAGAAAAGTTGTTTGATGTGATTTCCATTTTCTTAAATGTATTGAGACTTGTTTTGTGTCCTAACATGGAGTCTATCCTAGAAAATGTTCCATATGCACTCAAAAAGAATGTATATTTTGCTTTTTTGGTGTGTGACAAGCTGAAGATATTGATTAAATTCACCTGATCTAATGTGTCATTTAAGGCTGCTGCTTTCTTGCTGATTTTCTGTGTGGAAGGCTTATACATTGATGTTAATGGAGTGTTAAAGTCTCCTACAATGACTGTGTTATGGTCAATCTCTCTCTTATGTCCATCAATATTGCTTTATATATTTAGGTGTTCTTATGTTGGGTGCATAAATATTTACAAGGGTTATATCCTCTTGTTGTATTGATCCTTTTTATCATTATGTAGTGTCCTTCTTTGTCTCTTACTATAGACTTTGTTTAAAAGTAGATTTTGTCAGGGCCTGGTTGGGTGGTTCAGTTGGTTGGAGCATCACTCAATTCCACTCAATTCCCAGTTAGGTTGCAGGTTCAATCCTTGGTAAGGACACATACAAGAGGTAAGCAATAGATGTTTCTCTCTCTCTCTCCCTCCCCCTTCTCCCTCACTCTCTAAAATCAATGAACATATTCTCAGGTGAGTATAAAAAGAGATAAACAACCCTGGCTGGTAGCACAGTGGATAAGGCGCCGGCCTGCAAACCCAAAGGTTGCAGGTTCGATTCCCCTGCCAGGGCACATAACAAGGTTGCAAACCAGGTCTCCAGTCAGGTCTGTGGCTGGAAGCAGGTGAAAAGCAACCATACATTGATGTTTCTCTCCCCCTCTGCCTCTCTCTTCCCCTCTTTCTAAAAATAATGAAATAAAATCTTTAAAAAAAAAAGAGAGATAAACATGTGTTTACCATACAACCAAGCAATTATACTCCTGGGCATTTATGACAAATAAACTTAAACATATTTACACAAAATCCTATATATGATTATTTATAACAGCTTTATTGATAACAACAAAAATCTGGAAACAGCCTAGATGTCTTCCAACAGGTGAACGGTTAAACAAACAGTGGTATATCCATACCATAAACTTCTACTGAACAATGAAAAGAACACACTGTTGTTACATACTCTATTTTGGATGAATTTGGACTGATATTGTTGAATGAAGAAAAGCTAATGTCAAAAGGTTACATAGTGTATGATTGATTTATGTAACAGTTTTGAAATGTCAAGTTTATAGAAATAGACAAATTAGTGATTTCCAGGGGTTAAATAGAGAAGTGGGAGTGAGCAGGAAGGGGCTTTGGTCATAAAAGGGCAACAATGATATTACTGTATTGATGGAAATGTTCTATATGTTGATTGTATTAATGGCAATATCCTGGTCCTGATATTTTTACCATAGTTTTTTTTTGTTTGTTTTTGTTGTTTGAGGAAGCTGGGTCAATTGTATCCTGGATTTCTTGTCATTATTTCATACCACTGCATGTGAATCAACAATTATATCAAAACTGAAAATTGAGAAATCATTAAAAAACCATAGAAAATATATAGACATAAAAAATTTGTCAAGTTAGAGAATTTTAAAAAGAAGAAAGAGACTATAAGGACCCCTTTTTTCAATAGACTGACTTTAACACATTGAACTTCTTGCTCCTTGAATTGGCAGAGGTCATTTGAACGTTTTTTAAAGATTTTATTTATTGTTTTTAGAGAGAGGGAAAGGGAGAGAGGCAGAGAGGGAGAGAGACATCATTGTATGGCTGCCTTTTACCTGCCTCCAGCCACCATCTGGTTGGAGACCTGGCTTGCAACCTATTATGTGCCCTGGCTGGGAATCGAACCAGTGACTTTAGCGTTTGCAGGCTGGCGCCTTATCCACTGTGCTACCAGCCAGGACCATTTGAACTTTTGAAGAAGGGGAAAACACAGTTAAGTGGCACCTGCTCTCCTTGGCATCCCTCACTCCACTGTATACAAGTGTTAGGAACCTAATGGAAGTGAGCAGAATGAGCACAGTTAGCATTTCCACCACCCCATAAATGTACCTAAGGAGGTGCAACCTAATAACCTCAGCAAGGTGCTAAACCCATGCTTCTTTAGGCAAGGAGTGCTCAATCTTATTTCTAACTGTACAGGTTAGATGGTTGAAAGCAATATACTGGGCACCTGCCTCTTTAATAGGTTCAAATGATGTGTTTAAAAGAGTGCTTTCACATCCTTACTGAACTTACAAGAATAGGCAGTAGACTTCACAAAGTTAAAAAAATCCAAGCAGGCTTTTTTGTTTTTTTGTTTACTTATTTGAATATGATACACACAAACTACTATACCCATATATTTCATACATTCTTGAAAACACAAAAAAGAGGTTAATCAATTAATGTAATGCAGATATATACCAGGATTTTAAATATATACCTGTAATATATTTGTGGTAGTGGAGGAAAGGAGCTGATATAGGAGAGAAAGAGACAGGCATAAGGCAAACAAAAAGAGAAAAATATATCAACACTCCTAAACTAATTACATTTACATTTATTTAAACTTTTATATATGCATGTATATGTATGTGTAAACATAATTTTAAAATAAAATAAAACAACATACAAATTAGATGTCTAACTTTTTTGGTACCTCAGTGGATTGTGTTGTACTCACTGCTTTGGAGGTGTGTTCTAGTGCACTCTCATTTATTGAATGCTTATTAAATAAGACAAGTACTATGCTAAGTGCTTAACATAAAGTTTCATTTAATACTTACCACCACAACTGGAATCATGTATTATCTCTCCCATTGAAAATATTAAGGAGTGAAGGTATTGCAAGTTTAGGACAACTCAGCAAATTCATACAGCTAGTAGGTGAGAGATCTGGGATTGAAATGTACCTTGGCTTATTTCCCAAGGCCATGCACAGGCTAAATAGTATGTATTCTGTGTTGAAGTTTTGCTTATAAAAGTAAGAGATAACAAACAAGCAAAATAGGACCAGAAGCATGGAAAAAAGGAACAGAATGAAAGTGATCAGAGGGGAAGAAGTCCAGGGAGAAGGAGGGAAAGAAGGGGAAGAGTCTAGTCAAGGAATAGGTATCAATATCCCTTGGACATGGACAACAGGGTGGGGATGCGGCAGGGGAGAGCAAGGGGGGGAAATTGGGACAACTCTAATAGAACAATAATAAAAAATGAAAACTATAGTAGAAAAGAAAATAAGTGATATAGTGAGTTGTTTTATTTCTTTGAAGAATAAGGAGTACTGCTTTTATTTTTAAAGTAGAACATAGGAATAAGTTGTTAAATGTACAACTCAGCTAAAAAACTTGAACCAAGTGTTGAGAACTATTAAGATAAAGTTAAAATAGTCGTATATTGAATTCTTACCAAAGGGTCTGGTTCTCTTTGCTGAGTGATTTTGGACATGCTACATTAGCCTCAATCATTTTGAAAACTGTAAAATACTGCATAATGCAGAGTTTCAAATAAGTAAGAAGCAAAAGGTGATATTTATAGTACTTTCAATATTATTTTTCTTATAATTTCTCTAATTTTTAACTCATTAAACTACAGGATCAATACATATCAATAGAGTCCATTTCTTTCATTTCTGGTTAATGATCCATAAATTATTCTGAACAGAGGCATTAGGAATCTGTACAGTGCCAGCCTTCCCACACTCACCTGTGATGGTAACCTGCCTTACCCATAGTGCTTTTTCTAGAAGAAGCCTTTTTGTTTGTAATGCTTTATATCACCTGACCTTATACTCCCAGTCTCATTTGATTGGACCAAGCATTGGGACAAAGATGAAGATTAAGTCAATCCATAAGAAAACTGATATTCTAGGTAAAAAATGAGCTGGGACAATACGATTGTCATTTTCAGTAATTTTATATAGTACATACCAACTACTGTGCACCTAATGTACATTTGTTATAGCTATTCTAGAATGGAATTTTGAATATCCATTTGATGGGGAAAGTGGCAGGTGGAATTTTATTATGTAACACTGCAGTTTATTACAATAAAAGTACCCCAAAGGCACTCAAACTATAGGTTATTGGTAAATGAACAATGCAACTTCTGGTTACTATACTTTTTCTGAAAGCTTAATGTATTTACCTTTAAAAATTTTAATCTATTATATCTTGGAAGAGCAGGCTGGAATTTCATATGTGTTTCAATTTAATCAATTTTCATTTAATCTGAATACAAGTAGATTTTTCCATTATCACTTGTCTAAATGTCTTCTAAGCATTGCTATTCTACTGAAAAAAAAGAAAGAAAGAAAAACAAAGGATGCCCAATCAGTAGTATTTTACATAGTATTAACATCATGTTTTAAGATATTCTAGCAATATGTTATCTTGTGGATAAGTGAATTGAAAATGGTAAGCAGAAATCTGCCTTCTTACTTATCTTTTTAGATATCTTCTATCTTTCTATTTCTATGTACAAATATAATTTCATATATATGCATAAATAATAATTTTATATAAATATAAATAATTATTCAAAAATAATTGGGAGAAAGTTCATGCAAATCTGGAAAATATAATAATAATAATAAAAAAAACAGAGAACAACATACTTGTTGTCTTTCAATAGCTATGTCACCTAGCCCTTGCTGGTTGCATAGTGGATAAGGTGCTGGCCTGCGAACCCAAAGGTCACAGGTTTAATTCCCCAGCCAGGGCACATAACCAGGTTGCAAGCCAGGTCTCCAGTCAGATCTGTGGCCGGAGGCAGGTGAAAAGCAACCATACATTGATGTCTCTCTCCCTCTGCCTCTCTCCCTTCCCCTCTTCCTAAAAATAATGAAATAAAATCTTTAAAAAAATAGCTATGTCACCTACATATGAAAACATTAAAAAGTAGTACATTTCAAAATCTCCATAAATTGAAAAACTTATTCAATTTACTCATTTAAAATTTTTTCAACATGCCTAGTACAAATACTTTTAACTTGTAAGACCAAGCTTTTTTGTAAAAAAATGATATTTTAAAAAAGAAGGTAGCCCTGGCTGGTGAGGCTCATTTGACTGAGTAACAGCCTGTGAATCAAAGGGTTGCTGGTTTAATTCCCAGTCAGGGCACAAGCCTGGGTTGCGGGCCAGGTCTCCAGTTGGGGGCATGTGAGAGGCAACCAACACTGAAGTTTCTCTCCCTCTTTCTCCCTCCTTTCCCCCATCTCTAAAAAGAAATAAATAAAATCTTTAAAAAAAGAAGGTATGTTGTAAAATAAGTGTTTATATCATGATTTTATCACCTTATTTAATGTCCAAAAAAATTCAACACTGATACATTTATTTCTTAGAATTATGGTACAAAGCTAAATTATTAGGTAGATCTTCCAAACCAAATATGCAAAGAAACTTAGCTATCCAGATATGAAAAAATATCCCATAATTCTTAGAAAATGACTATCAAATGTGAATACAGTTTTCCAGCAAATAAAACCCCAGATAATTAGATTATGAACATTATTTGTAACTAAGACCAGGCGTATGGTACTGTGAGGATGATCTGGAGGTACTATGAGTATAAGGGTATAAAATTTATATTCACAGGTTGTAAGCCAGGTCTGTAGCCAGGTCCTTGGCTGGAGGCAGGTGATAGGCAACCATACATTGATG
Source organism: Noctilio leporinus (assembly GCA_004026585.1). Taxonomy (NCBI): domain Eukaryota; kingdom Metazoa; phylum Chordata; class Mammalia; order Chiroptera; family Noctilionidae; genus Noctilio; species Noctilio leporinus. The sequence goes on along the minus strand of PVIW01007970.1, from coordinate 10,940 downwards.
TCTCTCCCTTTCTGCCTCTCTCCCTTCCCCTCTCTCTAAGAATAAAAAATAAAATCTTAAAAAAATATTTATATTCATAGCCTAGAAATAGTTCTTGGGGTTCAGTGTATGAACATTTCTTGGAGTGTTAGAGCTCAGTGGTAGAGCCTACTAATGCATCTACCATATCACCTGACCCAGCTGGACCTGCTGAGCAGCAAATATTAATTGGAAGTCAGTAAGCTCAAGAGAGTAAGCTCTCACTTAGGTTTATCACTAGGTATGGATTGTACTCAAATAGCTGATCTGTTGCCATTCTGGAAGCTCTCTGGTTAGGCTGGAACTAGTTCTAACAGCAACAGATTTTGATTAATCACCCTTTTCAAAAAACCCACAAGGATATTGTATATTGACCAGGATTTTTCAGATTGAGTAGCCAAATTCATAAATTTCCATATTTTAAATTATCTTTAAACTTTGAGAAAGAAAGGCATAATAATAGGAAAAATGATAATCATGGCTGTCATTTTGATAGCTTTTTATGAGCTATGGGTATGCAATTCTCATACTTGAAGGGTGAATATTTTTGTCCCTACTCTACAGATGAGGTGACAGATTTAGAAAGCATTAGACAACTAGTGTCAGTGATAAATAAAAAGTTCAGTTTTGTCTTAAACACCTCAACTGCACTGTCTTAGCTCAGATAGCCATGATGAAACATGATAGACTAGATAGTTTAAATAACAAAAAATTATTCCTTACATTCTGGAGGCTGCAAGTCTGAGAGCAGGGTGCCAGCATGGGCAGGCTCTTGTAGGGCCCTCTTCCTGGTTTGCAGACAGGGGCCTTTTTGCCGTGTCCACCTGGGCTGGAGGGAGGCACCTCTGATGTTTCCTCCTTATATTATAAAGACACTAATCCCATCATGGGTATTCTACCCTTAATGACTTTATTTATACCTAATTACCATCCAAAGGTCCTATTTCCTAATACTGTCATATTGGGAATCAAGGCTTCAAAATAAGAATTTTGGGGGAACACAAATATTCAGTTCATAACATACATGAAAAAATTCAAAATTTTCTGTGCAAACATTTCTAAAGTGTATTATGAACAATCACTTGTGAGCTGCTTTGATATATATATATATGTATATATATATATATATATATTCTCTGGTGAAACACATTTGGCAAATAGGTGTACACTCTATTCAATGCAGAGAAATTCACAATGAATTCTGAGTGAAGTCTCTGAGAAGACCTGTGGAAAAAAAAATGTTTTCAGTGTTTTTCAAATTTGATTTTTTATTATCCACTTTTACAGAAAACACACTTTGAGAAATAGTAATTTCTGTCAGTCAAGCTCTGCGTTTCCGACGTCCTTCCTGGATGGAATTGTGACTACAGATTTTCGGAATTTGAGTACAATAAGGCATGTCTTAAGGTTAGTAGCAGTGAACACACGGAAAAGCAAAATCTTAATTGCATGGCATTTGTGGTTCTGTCTGTGGATGAGAAAAAGCTAAAGCAGGTAGCATCATCTCACATAGATTAATAATGGTGATATAAACTATTATTATTATTACATGAAGCACAAGAACAAACTAATTGAAATACTGTTCCCTCATTGTATTAATGAGCGCTCTCCAGGAAAACTGATTTTACACACACACACACACACACACACACACACACACCACACACACACACACACATATAGGGTGAGGCAAAAGTAGTTTACATTTGTAAGTACACAAAATATGTTTATTCTTGTATTGTTAATTTATTAGGTATTGTATTATTTTCCAAACAAAAAAACTGTAGACCCACTTTTGTTCTACCTTATGTTTGTGTATGAATGTGTGTGTTCAGAAGGTATCCAGCCATGTAATATGAAAAATAATGACATTTACAAGAAACATTGTACATAGCACAATGATGACTCAATCCACTTCAAGGTAGGCACCTTGGGACCTCACACAGTTCTCCCAGTTGCCATCAGCTGCCTTGCTGTATGTTCTTGAATCTCATCTATGGTCTGAATCTCTTCCCTTTCAAAGATGATTTTAGTTTTGGGAAAAGCCAGAAGTCACAGGGCACCAAATATGGGTTGTAGCTGGGCTGAGTCACCTGGGTGATTTGATGTTTCACCAAAAAACCCTGCACAAGACTTAATGAATGAACAGGGGTGTTGTCGTGATGAAGCTACTAATCACCAGTTGCCCATAGCTGTGGCCTTCTGAATCATCTGAAGTGTTTGTGTGGAGGAATGTTCAATTTAATGCAAAATTTGATGCAGATTCATTGCTCTACTCTCTTAGTCCTCTTGAATGTGACAGTCACACAGTACACATGCTTACTCAATGGGGTCTACAGTCCCCACTGACTAGTACAGTGCAGTTGTCATTATTCATGCATGTGCATTCCAGTCCACTCTCCTTGGCTGCCAGGTTACATCAATGTCACACAAACTGTTCTCATTATATTAACAATGGCTGGAATTTTTCTGGGCATATAAATATTCTCTCTCTCTCTCTCTCTCTCTCTCTCTCTCTCTCTCTCTCTCTCCATATACATAAATTGTCTGACATGTTATTGTGGAGCCTAACCCCACAATCTGTCAACTACAAGCTGGAGACCCAGCAAAACAAGAAGTGATATAATTGGTCTGAGTCCAAAGGCCTACAAACCAAGGGAGCCAAAGATATAAATCCAAGGGTAGTCTGAGGGCAGGGAAATACTGATGTACTGGCTCAAATAGGCAATCAGGAAGAGAGGTAATCTCCCCTTCCTCAACCTTTTTGTTCTATTCAGGCCCTCAAAGGATTGGATTTGACATACCCAGGTAGAGAGGGATAAGGCAGTCCACTCGGCCTACCTGATTCAGATGCTTATGTCTTTAGTAATCACCTAGCCAGACATACTATCATCCAGTTAAGTTGACACATATATTAACTATTACACTCATCATAGGTGGCTTTTAAAAATCTAGAAAACTACCTAAAGGTTGCTGGTTTGATTCCCAGCCAGGGCAACATAACCAGGTTGCAAGTCAGGTCTCCAGCCAGCTCAGTAGCTGGAAGCAGGTGAAAGGCAACCATACATTGATGCCTCTTGCCCTCTCTGCCTCTCTCCCTTCCTCTCTCTCTAAAACTAATAAATAAAATCTTAAAAAAAAGATGTCATAGTTTTTAAAAAAATCTAGAAAACTGATTACATAATTGACATGACTCTATTCTTGTACTACAGCACATGACAGTTTTTCTGTCTGTAGTTAAAGAATTTGTTGAAGGCACTCACTCTTTAAAACAAACCTACATATAAAAATCAATTGCAAGACATTCATTTGACTAAGCTCCTACGCAGTTTCAGAGTAGAAGTGATGAATTTTAAAATAGACATACTAAAGCCTTCAAAGTGTGAAATAAGTTTCTGCAACCCCATTTTTAAATGTCATGACAGACCTAGAAACAATTAAGTGAATATAACTAATTAAAACCAAATTACTAAATCGATAGTGTAATTTAGCCTAAACGAAAACTCACTTTAGCAGACTTGAACTACTTAGATTTGACAAGCTGAGTACTGGATCTCAATTAGATAATGTGCTATTGGCTATGAAACTTGCAGAAAAACCTTTATTCTTAGATTTGAGACTAATAATAATGTAAAAAGGAATGTTCTCAGAACATATGGCCTATTCCAATAATCAGAATGATCCACAATATTAGCTCTCTTAGTATGATTATACAAACACTACCCAGGCACATTGCATAGGTTAAAAAACACTATTAAGATGGTAACTGTATTTAAGCCAGAGATCCAAATTAATTTTAAATGACCTAATTTGTATGTATAAGCTTTGTTTTAGGTTTATGCTTATTATGCTGTCTGTTTTTTGGGCAAAGTTACCCCTGGTAAAAAAAAAAAAAAAAAAAAGTTCATAAAACTGGAGAGCATGGTATAAAAGATCCTCTATGGAATTTTAGGAGGTAGCGTAAGATCCTGAGGTCCTTGGAAAGATAACAAAGGAAGGGACAGAGTATAAAGAAATCATTTATAAAAAAGATTTAAATGAAATATGGAAATAAGTTATGCACATTTTAGCTTATTGGTGTAGATAGGGAACTTACGATACAGGCATGTTAATAAATGATACAGTTTACACTGGCTGGTGTGGCTCAATGGATTTAGCATTGGCCTGAGAACCAAAGGGTTGCTGGTTTGATTCCCAGTCAGGACACATTCCTGGGTTGCAGGCCAGGTTCCCAGTTGTGGGGGTGTGAGAGGCAACCACACATTGGTGTTTTTCTCCCTCTTTCTCCCTCCTTTCCCCTGTCCCTAAAAATAACTAAATAAATAAAATCTTTAACAAAATAAATGATTCAGTTAGGTCATATATTGATTTAGTGTATCTGGTTATATGAATATAGATCCTGAGAGATTTGTAAGAACTTGATAATATGATTTGCATAACAGTACTTTATCTGAGATTGAGAACTGTCAATTTTCAGAACCATCATTTTATTGATAAATTTCTTTTTTTCTATACTTGGGTGAAGTATATACAGTTGAGCATTGAACCATGTGGGTAATAGAGGGCATATTTTGTGTATGTATTATATTCTGTATATGTATTATATTTTGTATACTGTATTCTTACCATAAAGTAAGCTAGAGAAAGTGTGATTAAGAAAATCATGTGGGAGAGAAAATATATTTAGTTGCTGTATCTGTTTATTGAAAAAACTGCTTATTAGTGGAGCCACACAGTTCAAACCAGTGTTATTCAAAGAACTGTGATTCATGAGCCAGCTCATGTGGTGGTAAGTTATGTTTGTAACTGTATCTTGTATTTAGGAAAGAGGATAATCACCTATATGGAGTGATTTCTTCTCCTTTTCCCACCAACTCACTAATATTTGATTTTTTTAGACAAAGAACAAAATCTCTTTTCAATAATTAGAAAAAAAATATTAACTTAATAGAAATAAATGACTGATATTCGATTCTTTCTTGAAAATTTTATTAGAGTAATTGAAAAGTATGAAAGTGGTAGAGGGGTTATATTAACATAAAATGAGCTTGACCTACCAAGGAGCCTGCTGATGTTGATAATAGACTAATATTGATAAAGATGCCTCTCAGATTCAGCAGGATTCAGATGCATATTCTGAATAACTAGAGGATAAACAAGCCATAATCAGTGTCATGAAATGTCTAATTATATTGAGTCTGTTTAAATATTAATGATTCAGAGGAGATGCCCGCCAAATGGTAGACTAGGAAGTCCTAGTTCCTCATTTCCCTATAGACAATTTAAAAACAAACAAACAAAACAAAGCCAAAAGCAACCTAGGGACTGGCTAAAGTAACTTTATAGGAGGTCTGGAAAAGAGTCAAAGGTCTACAGCAACCATTCAAGGAAAGGCAGATTTCAAATGGTAGGAAATATCCTGGAGTTTTATTGAGCATTACCTGACTTTTTTTTTTTTTTTTTCTTTTTCTGGTGATGCATGGTCTTGGTTTGGAGAAGGCAGCAGCCTAGTTTCCAAATTCCTCTCTCAAACCGTAGGGAACAGAACACTACTCTAACTTATCTGGGGTTTGCCTGAGTAATTGGTCTTGTTTCAATTGGAGCTCAGGCAGGACAATGAGAATCTAACACCCACACATGCTTTCATCAAGAAATTATGGGTGAAGTCATTCAACTGACCATGTAAAGCAACAGCCCATTTTCCAGTTCTTTTCTTTAAGCTGGGAGAAGCTGAGCAGACCTTGTGTTTGTAGCATTCTAACTTGTGTGGGAGCTGCTTAAAGGACTGGTCTCAATTTTACCTAACTTGGATCTCTGGCTGGGAAAAGTAGTGGAAAGCATCAAGCACTTCTTGTAAATACTTAAGGAGGTCTATAGACACATGAGCACCTGGAGTAAGAAGAGGTCATGGGTGGAAGCATACAATATACCATCGAAAGCCTCAAGGAGAAGCTGGGGTGACACTCTTTGGGAAATTAAGACACTCAAAAACAACCATGTACTGTATATGTGAGAATTGAAAAAACCACACAAAGCCCAGGCAAGATGAATGCTAGAAAAAGGCTGGAGTGGAGAAGATCTCAAGGTTTCATCTTGGGCTGATGCCAAGGATTTTCTACACAAATAATTTAATTTTTATGAAGTATAATGTATCTCATTTTTCCTTTTGTTACTAGTATTTTGGTGCCATATTCAAAAACTCAACAAAAACAAAATAGTCACAACACAGGTAATAAAACAGGGACAACAGATTTGAATGGACATTTCTTCAAACAATATATATGTATACAGATGATCAATATATACAGAACGTGAAAAAATGCTCATGACCACTAATCATTAGGGAAATGCAAATTAAAACCACAATGTTATATTACTTCACACCCATTAGGATGGAAAATACTTAAAAGAAAAACAGAAATAAGTGTCAGTAAGGATGTAGAAAAATTGAAACCTTTGTGTATTGTTGGTAAGAATATAAAAAGGTTCACCAGTTATGGAAGAATATTAAAATTTTATTTTGATTATTTAATACTTTAAAATATCAGGGAAACATCCCAAAAGTACAGCAATAGGAGAAAGCAAATATTGACTTTTTCACACAATGGTTTGCCATTCCATAATGAAAAGGAACAAACTAATGTAATAAACAGCAATAGGGATGAATATCACTGATTTCATGCTGGGAACAAGAAGAATATATAGTGTGATTTGTTTATGTAAACTAGAAAACAAAACTCATCAATGGTGAAAAATGAACAATTGCTTGTGTTGTGTGTGATGAGATTGACTTGGAAGGGACATGAGGTAACTTTCTGGGGTGAAGGAAATGTTCTACATCTTTGTAAGGATATGAGTTATATGGGCATCTGCATTTGCCAAAGTTTATTGCATTGTACACTTTTTATTTGTGCATTTATAATTGGAACACAAAATAATGGATTTGTAAACAAAATGAATGAATGCCAATGAATGCAAGCTTCCTTTAGTTTAAAAGAAATTGTGTCCTTGGACCTCAAAATTTCACCTGTAACAGAGTGTTCCAAAGTGATAATGCCATGTACCTATCTATGTATCAATGCATCTATCATCTGTTTATCATATTATACTTTCATGGGTTTCTTGTGCATTATACTAACTAGAACAATCTGCAGGTCTTTTGTTTGGGGATCATTTGAAGAAAATATGACCATTTAATGGCAAGATATGCAGCCACTTAAATTGGGTATGTCCAAGTTTATTTGCAGGGAAAGATGTACATGACTTTTTGAGTACAAAAATATATTAAAATAGTAAATGTAGTATTATCCTTTATATATATTATTTGTGTATAGTTCAGTAGGTAGATACGTAGAGAACATACTCATGAAAGGATAGCCACAAAACAGTTAACATTTTATTTCTAAGAGTTTGAATTCAAAGTAAATTTTACTTTAATAATTATGCATTATATCAAACATGTTATAATAACATATTATTTACATAAGCAGAAGAAATATAAAGCTATTTTCATTCTGAAAAATAAAGTGCAACTTAGTTTTGAAAGCAATTTCTCTTTAAATTAATGTGAGGAAATGCATGGTTTCTTCTGCCAGGGAATTAAATAACACTAAAGAATAATTAATTTTGTAGAAAAAACAGATTAACAACAATTTCTGTATTCTCTACCACATAGTATGGTCAATAATGATTTTTTCATTTCCAGAATTCATAAACAATTTTAAAATGTACAAAGTATGTTCTAATTAACTTATCTTTTCTTGGTGTATGTTTGTGTATAATTTTAGTTTTAAATAGCATTCTCTTATATTCAGTGTTCATATACAGAAGGCAGATGGTTGTCAAAGAGACAAGATAAGAAAAGACATGTTTGTTCACCTTTCAGAAGTGAAGATTTCTAATTAATTTTGCTTTCACTTTACAGATGTCACTTGAAGTAAGCTATCAACTTTTTAACTGGCAGGCTAGCTGATAAAAATTCAACTTACATTTTCTATTCTTTTTGGTGTTTTTACAAGTTGCTTAATATTACAATAAGGAAGAAAAACATTTAAGGATTGATTAAAACCTTATTAATTGAATTGTGCAAATGCATCAAGAGCCTTTTGTTATAATAAAGGAAGTTTATTTCAAACTCTTACTCCAATGTGCTTAAAAGTAATGTATAATAGGCATTTAAATTGTGAATAGAAATATTACATAGTATGAATAATTATTTTTAACAAATCATATGCCTAACAGTTGTTATATGCTGTTTAGAATATACAATAAATTTAAAAGAATGATTTTTAGCCTATTTGGAGAAATTTCACCTTATTCTTTCATACAAGCAAATTCATCCACAAGTTTCAATAAGTATTTAGACACATACAATAGTACAAAAATCCCACTTCATTTACAAACAGCTTTAAGCATGTTCTGTTATTTTTTTGTTAAAATTCCTTTATTATCTTATTCTTTTTAAATTTAATTTTATTGTTGTATTACATCCATCCCCTTTTTGCTCCCCTCTGTCCTCTTTGCCACCCACCCACCCACCCACTCTCCCACAAAGTCAAAAGGTTACATTTTATTTTATTGTTTTTGTATTACTTTTATCCCCCCCCCCCCAACTGCTCTCCCCTGCCCCACCTGCCCCATCCTTCCTCCTATGGTCAATTCCACATAGAACATCTTTTCAAAATGTCTACCATTTTAAAGGAGTACTTATAAGGAATAGCTATTACTTACAGTGACTGAAAAAAATTGAACTATCTTTTTCTCAGTGTGAATCATCTTTATTTTCCAATATAAAAATGGATTCATGGTTGTTGAATTTTTTTTCAGACTAGTAAAGTCATAGTTTACCATCGTCTGAGAAACAGACTCTAATATTTGATTTGCATGCATATTATTATTGGGAAGTGGTCTCAAAAATATCATCTGTGAGTGAGTGAGTGTCATGAGCATGTGTTCGTGATGTAATCTTTCCTAAAAGTCAGCTGGGAAACTGCTCCGCTAGCTGCCTGCTGAGCAGCTCAGCACCAAGAAATAGGCAAAAGTCACAGTAGCTATGCTATTCACTCAGCTTTTATTGAATTCAGGTTCACTCAAAGTAGAATACCAACATGCATTAATATCCTACTCACACTAACAATCTAACAGAATCATCACACACACATACATGCACAGGCACATACACAGAGCAATCAATGGGGGATAATGAATCCAAGTCCCAGAGTCTCAACCTGCAGGTCTGGGAGACAGCAAAGTGGGTAAGGAAGTTATCAATGTCCTGCAAGGAAGGATCTCCAAAGCCAGGTGGGCAACAGGGCCAACAAAGTCCTCGGAGCCTCCAACAGCTCATGCCAAGGGAGATCAGTGTGGTATGGAGAAGCACTCTGGCCTGTGGAGCTCAGTTGTCTCGGCAGCGGTCTGGAGTCTGCCTCAGTTATACCTTGAAAGTGGTGTACTCCCCCTTCTGGGTCTTTTTGATAAATGTCTTGGCATCCCTGATGCCATGTCGGGAATTTGTCCAGTAGTTTATCTATGGATGGTCTCCCTCTGCAGACTGGTTGTTCTAATCACGTGTGCAGATATCTTGGCGGTGTCTCAGCCAGAAGCTTTTAACTTGATGGAGATAGTCTCCCTCTTGAACCAAAATATCATGGCTGACTGGCAGCTGTCTTGGTTGACATGAGTGACTCCATTTTATTTTATATCTTTTATATCTTGCTCAATGTCATTTTATTAGTCCTGTTCTCCACAGCGGGGAAGGAGGTTGGACAGACAGTAGCTGAACCATCATAAGATTGCCCCAGAAGACTTGACTAACCTCACAGGGAGCTCTTAGGCTGACAGGACCTTAACAGGTAACCCATTTGGGAGGCAAGGCTGTCCAGCCTTTGTAACATCTTCATCAGTCAGTGATTAGATGTGGGATGCCTCCAGGAAAAGAGTGTCCCCTTGGGGGAAGCACCTCCATTGAAGTGACTGCGATGCAACTGGGTGAATAATGCCACAGCTCTGAACATGGGATGAATCTGAGTTTTACCACAGCAGCCACTACACCTAGTAAAAACTGCACACAATGCTAGAACATGACAAGAAAAAGTAAAAATCACATCAACCATGTCTAAGCAAAGTTAACTTTTTGTTTGTTATTTGTATATCACCCAAGCCTAAAAATCCAGACATCATTCCTGAGTACTCCTTTCCCCTCTTCCTCACGTCCACACCCAATAATCTAGCAACTGTTGACCATTTTATATGCTAAATGTTTCTTAAATCCATCTTTCTTCCACTGTTATACCCATTTCATGGTCCTAATTCAGGCCCTCTCCCTCTCTTGCTCCATTTATGATTTCTGTAATTTTACTCATTCCCTAACTCATTGGCTGTTGTTTCACTCCCCATTGCTTTAAGTCTTTCATCCAGAATTCCTCTCAACATATTCTACAATGTTTTATGATTTGAGTTTGCTTAATTAATTTTCCCTGAAATATTATTTCTGTGCTTAACATACCAATGCCCTCTGTCAAATACATAATGGAGACTCCAATGCACCCCTCTTCCACACTTTGGCTCTATGACTGACCTGTTTAACTCTTCCTCACCTTCTCAGGCTCACTGTTCCCTTATAGTGCCCCCACCCCCATCCTAGGCTGTGTTCTCAAATCACCCTCCAAATACCTCTATTATATCATTGACTAATATATGCTGAAAGACTTCCAGTGACTTTCCATTATGTTTACTATAAAATCCAAATTTCTTACTGTGGTTTACAAAGCCCTATATAATCTGACCTTTGCCTGCTTTTCAGAATCTGTAATGGTCCATCCATTCTTTCCTTTTCTTCTTCTTCCTTCTTCTCGTCTTCTTCTTTCTTTCTTCTTCTTCTCTTTCCTCCCCCTCCTCCTCCTCTTCCTCCCCCTCTTCTTCTT